>PVJI01006014.1:28397-42210 GCA_004026765.1 Micronycteris hirsuta | reverse complement strand
TAAAAGAATGAGCAAAGGTATATTAGGTAAATATAAACAACAAGAAAGCACAGGTGGTACCATTAATATCAGATAAAGCAAATTTCAAGACTGAAATATGAAATGATACAATCCATTAAGATGATATAACAGTTATATACTTTTTTGTATTAAAAAAGCAGGCAAATATATGAAGCATAAATTCCTAAGACTATAAAGAGAATTTTACCAGAAATATAAGTACAGTGACAGATAATACAGCTCTTTCAGAAATTGACAAACTAAGTAGTCAAAAAGATGGCTATAGCCAGGAAATTAATAATACAGCCAATATGTTCAAGTACATAGAGAGAACTTTTATTCCATCAAGAAGAAATACTCTTTTTGTTCATGAATGATGAACAGAAAATGATAATATAATTAGTCACAAAGAAAATCTTAAATCACAAAAGGCAGTAATGGTTTATATCAATTAGGTCAATCATCATAATCCAGGAATACTAGAAAACCAAAGTAAGAAAAAGATGATTTTAAGAAGGCTTAACTATTTGAAAAAAAAAAACAAAACAAAACAGTCTTCCATGTAACCAATGAGTCTAAGAGGTAAACAAAATGAAAATTAAAAATTATCCAGACATTCACAAAAAGGGGAACATTTCTTTTATTGCTGACACTAATACAAATGTCCCCATTTTCCCCCCTTTGCTCGCCTGCACCAATCTCCTGCCCTTCCTTCCGTGTGACCATCACCACACTGTTGTCTGTCTCTATGGGTTATGCATATAAGTTATTTGGCTAATCCCTTCACCTTTTTCATCGACTCCCCTCTCCCACCTCCCCTCTGACAGCTGTCAGTCTGTTCCATGTGTCTATGCCTCTGTTTCTATTTTGTTTGTCAGTTTATTATGCTCATTTCATATAAGTGAGAGCATATGGTATTTGTCTTTCTGACTGGCTTATTTCACTTAGCATCATAATCTCCAGGTGCATCCATGCTGTTGCAAAAGGTGAGATTTCCTCCTTTTTATGGCTGCGTAGTATATCATTGTGTAAATGTACCATTGCCTTTTTATTCACTCATCTACTAATAGCACTTGGGCTGTTTCCAGATCTTGGGAATTGTAAATAACATTGCTATGAACATAGGGGTGCATATATTCTTTCAAATTGGTGTTTCAGGATTCTTAGGCTATATTCCCAGAAGTGGGAATGCTGGGTCAAAAGGCAGTTCCATATTTTGCCTTTATGCTCAATTAATATTTGACAAAGCTGGAAGAGCATACAATGGGGTAAAGACAGTCTCTTCAAAAAATGATGTTGGAAAAATTGGACAAGTACATGCAAAAAATAGAACTAGACCATGAACTTATACCATACACAGGAATAAACTCAAAATGGATAAAAGACTTAAATATAAGCCATGAAACCATAAAAATCCTAAAGGAAAATCTAGGCAAAAATCTCAGACAGCTCTCATAGCAAAATTTTTGCTTATATGTTTCCTAGGGCAAGGGAAATAAAGAAAAAATAAACAGACTACTTCAAACTGAAAAGCTTCTGCACAGGAAAAGAAACCATCAGAAGCTCTAGCTGGTGTGGCTCAGTGGATTGAGTGCTGGCCTGTGAATCAAAGGGTCTCCAGTTTGATTCCCAGTCAGGACACATGCCTGAGTTGTGGGCCAGGTCCCCAGTGGGGCACACGAGAGGCAAACACACATTGATGTTTCTCTTCCTCTCTTTCTCCCTTCCTTCCCCTCTCTCTAAAAATAAATAAATAAAGTCTTAAAAAAAAGAAACCATCAACAAAATGGAAAGGGAACCCGCTGTAAGGGGTTAATTTCCAAAATATATAAAGAACTTATATAACTCAACACCAGGAAAGACAAACAAACCAGTTAGGAAATGGGCAGACAACCTAAATAAATACTTAGCCAGAATGGCTACCATCAATAAATCAACAAAAAACAAGTGCTGGTGAGGATGTGGAGAAAAGGGAACCCTCACGCACTTTTTTTGGGAATGCAGATTGGTGCAGGTGCTATGGAAAACAGTATAGAGTTTTCTGGGGAAAAAAAAGGAATGTTTCTTTATTTAAAATATATTTTTTTGATTATGCTATTACAGTTGTCCCAATTTTTCCCCTTTGCACCCTCTGCCTGGTATTCCCCCTCCCACCCACATTCCCCCCCCTTAATTCCTGTCCATGGGTCATACATATAAGTTCTTTGGCTTCTCCATTTTCTATACTATTCTTAACCTCCCCCTGTCTATTTTGTACCTAGCAATTATGCTTCTTATTCCCTGTACCTTTTCCCCCGTTATCTCCCTACCCAACTGATAACTCTCCCTGTGATTTACATTTCTGTGATTCTGTTCCTGTTCTAGTTGTTTGCTTAGTTTTTTTCTTATCAAAACCTGTAGAATACAGCTAAAGCTGTTCTAAATATTTTTTCCATAAAAATAAAAAGACAATATAAGCTATCCAATTTAAAATAATGGGAAAATAAAGTAAATGAAAAAGGGAATTAAAAATGAAATTAAAAAATGAAAAAATGAAAAAAGTATGAGGAAATAAAGATAAAATTTAATGAAAAAAATGGCAAAAGTAACAACAAATCCAGTAAAAGGATTAAAAAGTAAATTTTAAAAACATATAAAACTGAAAAATCCTAGAAGCATAACTGAGAAAGAGAAGAGGGACAGAGAGAAAAATGAGCTAATATTAAGAATGACAAAGAAGATATAACTATACTCACAGGGGAGATTGAAAAAATAAGAGAATGTTACATGTATCTTTTCTATTGGGCTAATTCCCACTTGTCCTTTAGAATTGTATACCTAGTAGTTTCTTAGGAAATATGTTCTAAATGCATGCATGAATAGTGATTTCAATATTTATAAATCAATTCTCTAGTCCAGTGACTTTCAACCAGTGTGCTGCAAAAATATTTAAAACATGGAATACCCAACTATTTAGTCAGGGGCACTGACCTCTTTTCCTTAGACTGTCAAATTAAAAAATTGTAACAGTCAACACAACAGTAGCCATCTGGTGTGAATAAATCTAAATTATACCTAAATCTTTTTTGTCAGATCAGCAAAAAATATATTTTTTGGTATGCCACAGAATTTCAGCAATTAGTTTATGTGTGCCTTCAGATGAAAATGAATGAAAATTGCTGCTTCAGTCTAGTGTACAAACACCTCCAGAGTTCAGGGCCTAAGCATCAAGCCAAGGCTTTAAGCCTGGCCATTCCACCAACGTATACCACTCCACAGATCTTCAAAAGCTCCAACTGCTACTCTAACTGAACTTATAGCATGAAGAATATGACCCAGCCAAGCAACAACAACAAAAACAAATGGGCGTTAGAGGTAGAATGTAATACAATTGCTGTTTGCTGAACACTTATTATGTTCCATATATTTTATATCTATTAATGTCATGAAATCCCCCTATCAACACATGTAATATCCCCATTTTACAGATGAAACCCTTGAGGCTAACTGAGGTTAAATTAACCCTTTTGGCATAAGAAAAAATGAAGAATATGTACTTGGTTAGAAAATTCAATCACCACAGAAAGGTACAAATGAAAATTGAAAGCCATTCTCTCTCCTTTTCTCTGTCCCTCTGCCTCTCCCTCTCTCAACCTCCCTTATACAGAGGAGTCATATTATATTCATTGTGCCGCATTTTTACCATTTAACATAATTTAATACTATTTCCATATCAATTTCTTTAGATCTACTTTACTCTTGTTAATGGCAGCACCATATTCTTTTTAAATTAAATTTATTAGGGTGATATTGGTTAATAACATTATAAAAGTTTCAAGTGTACAATTCTATAATATATCATCTGTATATTACATTGTTTGTTCACCACCAAAAGTCTACTCTCCTTTTTATTTTTAATTAATTAATTAATTCGATTAATTATATTGTTTATGCTATTATAATTGTTCCTACTTTTTCTACCTTTCCCCACCTCCATCCAGGCCTACCCTCTCCCTTCCCTCAGTCAATAAGCATATTTTTTGTCTGTGTTCAGGAGTTGTGAATAAATGTTCTTTGGTTAATCCCTTCACCATCTTTTATCCTGTCCCCTCCCCCACCCCAGCAGCTGTCAGTCTGTTTCATGTATCTAAGTTTCTGTTACTATTTTGTTCATTAGTTTACCATGTTCATTAGATTCTACATATAAATAAGATGATGTGGTATTTTTCTTTCACCACCTGGCTTACTTCACTTCACATAGTTTTCTCTAGGTCCATCCATGCTATTGCGAAGGGTAAGAATTAGTCTCCTGCTGTCCCATATATTTGACCCCATTTTCTCTCTTTATCCTCCCCCTATCTCCCTTTCCCTCTGGTAACTACCCTTCTTTTGTCTGTGTTTATGAGCTTTTTTGTTTTTTGCTTTCTGTTTTATATCGCACATATGAGTGAAATCACAAGGCTCTTGTCCTATTCTGTCTGACTTACTCCGCTTAGCATGGTATTCTCAAGATCCTTCCATGTAATCACAAATGGCAGTATTTCATCCTTTCTTATGTCTGATACTTAAAAAGTGAAAAAATCTAATTTATTTATTAAGTATGGATTATATTAACATAAATAGATAATATGAGCACATATGGTTCAAAAATCTAAAGGTAAAAAAAGAATATACAATGAAGTCCCTTCCCACTGGTCTCCTAACATTCCCCCATAGTTCCCCACCCCAGTTTTTGTGCATTTTTCCAGAGAGAGAGAGAGAGAAAAGATATTTTTCATACAAATGATAGCATATTATATTAATAGTTCCACACTTTGTGTTTTTAAATTCAACACTGTATCTTAGAACTCATTCCATATCTTGTACATAAAAAGCCACTTTATTCGGTTTTATTTGTTATATACTCTTAAACTGTGTATGAATACTATATCAAATTTAATCAGACCCTGATTTACATTTACAATCATTTGCTACTAAAAACAACATATGAGGATAACCTTGTTTGCATGGCATTAGGTCACTTATGAGAGTGGGACTTATGTCTATAACCTCATCACTTTTGGGATCACCAACAAAATCAAACTTCCAAGTGTACAAAAACTATGGTCCATTAATGGATGGTGATGACAATGTTAAGTTGATGTCTTTTTATAAAGTCCAACTCTGGAGGCCAACTGAGGCTGTGGAAGTTCAGATGAAATGGTCATAGCTTGAATTCTGAATAATGAAACAGAGACTACTTAGGAATCCAAGGGCAAAATACATATAGAGTTGACACTGACTCAGAGGAAACTGATGGTTCAGGGAGCGGGTTAGCAGGAAGTATACCTCTTTCATGAAGTAATACAAAACAGAATCAAACCGGCCTGGCTCTATCACTTTCTAGGTGTATGGCATTGGACAAGTTACTAGACAGACCTAAACTTTGCTTTCCTCATCTGTAAGATGGTAATAATTATGCATATCTCAAAAAGTTGCTATGAAAATACAATTTTTCAACATCTAAGCAAAATATTTACCTTAGCAGTGTGGATGTCGATCATGAGAATGGGTTTGATAAAATCAAAATAAAGTGGCAGGGACAACAAAACCAAACCAAAAAATCTCCCAATAAAGAATAGCATCCACGATTGTATTTCCTTTTTTCCTACTGAAAGATAAGGCTAAAGCTTACAATATTAGTTAATTTTTATTGAATATGTGTTAAGTATTTCCTAGCCATTATTCCATTAAAGTATCCAGACAACTTTATGAAGTTAAGTACTATTTTATGACCATTTTACAAGTAAGGAATCTGAAGCCCATAGAGGTTAAATCATGAACCCAAGTCCTGATCCTTAGGAGAGAAATAAAAGGCAAACTTTTGGCCTTCAGAAACATTAGGAAAACAGCTAGTAACTTTAATGGTCTTTTTTGGGGGGGTACATTTTATTGACTGTGCTATTACAGTTGTCTCATTTTTTTCTCTCCCAGTTATCTTCCTCTACCCACCCCACCAGCATTCTGCCCCCCACTTAGTTTATGTTCATGGGTTGTACATATAAGTTCTTTGCCTTCTTTAAGCCTTCAGTATTAGTATAAAGACTAAAGGAAACAATGGCCATCCTGGCAGCAAAGTCAGGGTAAGTAAGAAGACAGGAAAATACTTGAATTTTCTGAAGTAGGTCTCAAGGAAAACTGAAGATACCAGAACTTTAGAACTTTCCTTCACCCACTGTAAGAATTTACCCTTTCATGTATTGAAGCACCAAAAGGTAACATTTGAATCCATGTGGGTAACATCTGAGTGAGTATATACAGTCTGTAGCAGTAAATACTTTTTAAGTAGGTAATAGTGTCAACTCCCTCATATTTACACTTCCATCTAGATCTTAGAGTAGTTTCTTGCTGTTTAATATGAGAAGTAGAGATAAAATATACAAAATTCCTAGTACACAGTAGGCATTCTATAAATGATAGCTATTGTTATTTCATCAGAACTCCAGACTTGACCAAAAATGCAACTGAAAGTGACCCAGTCTCACATAAAAAATACGTCAACCATCATAAATTTTTTTAACGACTTCCTCCTAGTCCCTAGCAGTGAGACTGAAAGGAAGCCAGCTTTCTCAAATATTAAATAGTCTGGGGTAGCGTTTCTCATTCTTGGTATTATTGACATTTTGAGCCAGTTAATTGTTTGTCATGTAGTGGACTATCTTATACATTGTATTATGTTTAGCAGCATCCATGGTATCTACCCACTCAATGCAAAAGCACCTTCACCCGATTGTGACAACCAAAAATATCAACAGACACTGTTACATGTCCCTTAGGGGACAAAACTGCCCCTAGTTGAAAACCACCACTCTAGCGAAAGGAAGGAAGTATCAAAGGAAGAATGGGAAGAAGTTGTTAATATCTACATCGATGGAGGTAGAAGCTTAGGGGGACTGAGGGAGAACTAGGACAAATAAGATGGTATCCTACACACTTCTTACCTTCAGGACACTTATATAAAGTGTATGTAAATGATCTCTTTTCATGGGTAAGTATAACATACTAATAATGGCTATCATTTCTAAATACCTGATGATAGTAATAATAGTAAGACATATTGGACTATTATGGCAGGTGGTGTTTTTAAGAGTTTTACATATATGAACTTAACCCTCACAACATTTCTTTAAGGTAGATTCTATAATCATGTCTATTTTTATTGCAGGATATCAGAGGCACAAAAAGGGTTATGGGATGTTTCCAAGATTGCATAAATAGGAGATCCAGGATTTCTCAATCCAGGCAGTCTAGCTCCAGAGTCCATCCTTCTAATCACTATGACACACTGTGTAGTTATGTTCCAGGCGCTTGATATGCATTATCTGCAATGATCACGGCAGCCCTTGCCCAGGGTCATAGAGCTATGAAGAGGCAGACCAAAATTTGAAACCTATTGCCTTTCCACTACGTCTCACTCCCCAATTGTTAGTAAAAACATGCATGGGGGACAAAAGGTTGAGACAAAATACAGGCAAAAGGCAGGAAATGTCATTGAAAGGTCATCGGGAGTGTGAAAAAGGCATTCTAGATCATGGTAATAAATCAATGAGGAAAAACAAATGAGACAACAGAGTGATAAAGACAAGAGTGAAATAAAGAAAGAATAATAGACTATAACCCAAGATCTCTAGGGAACTAACTATTCCGATGATAGAGAAATAAATGGCCCTGCTTGCACAACTCCAGAGAGTACTGGAATTGTTTAATTGTTTAAATCTTTGGATTAATAATTTCCACTAATTTTTGTGTATTTGTGCAAATCATTTTAAGTCAGATTCCTCATCTGTAAAATGGGGATATTACCTAGAGAACTGCATCAGTAAGACATAATATGTTTAAGAACCCTGCACAGCATTTGACATGTACTATGCACTAAATATATAGTAGCAACAACTATTATTATCCTAGGGCAGGTATACCTACAGCAGGTACTTATTTTTTTAATATAAAAATCACTTGAATGAGAAGCAGCAGATATGGTGGGGGCGGGGAGCTCAAGAAGTAATGAATTTCCCTCAGAATCAGTTTGTAAACCACACCTGATTTATCCCAGCACAATTATTACAAGCAGGACAAACGGACAATAAGGAATATGAACGATGCCAAAATAGTCGAGCTGATACCTACAGCAACTGCTCTGAGTATAAACATACTACAACTCCCAGAAGTCTCCTTTTACCCCCAATGAATGCCTCTCCTCTGTCGCCCTAGTAGAGGGTGGGAATGAAATTGATTTCCACCAAATCCAAACTCGTTAGCACAACCACCAGCACCCCAGAACTTCCTGGAGTTTAGTTCCACTAAAAGGCCCGTTTCTCCACCACCTTTTGAATCAGCCCGCGGTGTACTCTCACCTTCCTCAATCGGATCAGCTTGGCCAGCTGCACCCCCGAAAGCAGTAGTAATGGTTCAATCACAGGCGGTGTGGTCATTGAGCCAAACTTGGGACCGCCAAAGGCTCGAGCTGCTTTACCTATTAGGCCAATGAGAAAGCCCATCGTCTGCAGAAGCAGCAACTGGATTCTGGCGCTGAGCAGAGGTGCCATGGCGGCCTGGATTCCGCACGGTCCTAGTGCTTGAGAGTTGCGTGCAACCTGGGCAAAATGAGGACAAAAGACTAAGCAAGAAGCTGTTTAAGAATCCTTTCATTTATAAGTCCGATATCTACCCATAATTCCACAGGAGCTCGTTAGTCATTACCTGCTGGGTTCTGGGCCAGAGATGGGGGCGGAGTAAAGCCTTCCCAGCAGCTGCTTGTGTGTAATGCAACCCATTGTTAGTGCTATTGCAACCCAACCCAGAAAGTGAGAGATAAGAAAGAACACTGGCTTCCGAGTTGCTACTTCTGGCGCTAGCTGGCCTTGGCCTATTTACACTGTTTCCTGTACTCAACTCAAATGAAAATGGTAATAATTACTCTTACATAAAAGATTTATGCTAAACGCTAAATAATTAAACAGCACAATTCGTGGCAAATAATGTAAGAGGTAGTTATCATTTACTTCGGTTTTACCTGTGAAAAAAGTGTAAGTATATAATATTCAGTGTGTAAATATTGAGTATGTTCAACAACTAAATAACAAGCATATACGTATCATCTATATCCATATTATTTAATCCTTATACAATCACGGATAGTGCTTTTTAAAATTTTTTCTCAAGATTTTATTTATTTTTAGAGAGAGGGGAAGGGGGAAGAAAGAGAGGGAGAGAAACATCAATGCGTGGTTCCCTCTCATGCGCCCCCTACTGGGGACCTGGCCTGCAATCCAGGCATGTGCCCTGACTGGGAACTGAACCAGTGACTCTTTGGTTTGCAGGCTGGCGCGCAATCCACTGAGCCACACCAGCCAGGGCTAAAATCACAGATAGTACTGATGAATAAAAAATATCTAGCCCATGTCCCTCTCTTAAACTCCAAATACTTGAATTGGATGCCTGACATCTCCACGTGAATGTCTCGTACATCCTTCAAATTTAATATGTCTGAAACTCATCTTTCCAAACCTGTTGCTCTTGCAGGTTCATAAGTGGCATTTCATCCACCCAGTCAGCCATGCCAAAAATCTGGGAATCATCTTAAATTCTTCCTTTTCCCTCATTCTCACGCACAGTCACTCAGTCCAGTTAATAACTTTCCTTCCTGACTCAGCCGTAAGCTCAGATCTCACTGATGTTTCCATGAACTTCTACAAATAACCAACTGATTACCCTGTCTTCATTTACAGTGTTTTTCCTAATATGCAGATTTGACCCTGTTCCTTCCCTGCCAATGACAATGCAATGACCACCCACTTTCTTCAGGCTCAAGCCCCATTTACTTTGTCTGGTATTCGAATATCTAATTATTGATGTCTGAAAACATCTGTACCTCATCTCAAGCCCATTCTGTTCCTCATGTGCTATGCTCCTGCCAAACTAAATGATTTCTCTCTCCTCCATATCTTCTCATATGCTTTCCCCACTCCCTATTCATATGGCTCAGGACAAGTACCACCTCCTCCAAGAAGTTTTCCCTGAACACCAAACTAGATTTCATACCACACCACACTCCACAGATTAACAATATCACAGCACTTATAACCCTCTATTTCCATGTTAGGGTTTTCTCTCTATTCCCTATCTAGATGTGAATAGGGTCACTCTAATTATTTGAATTGTCAGAGCCCAACATAGGGCTTGTCACACAGCCGCTACAAGTTTGTAGGCTGAAGTTAAGAATTTATTAAAGAATGAATGCTGAAGATAGGCCTCAAGCTTGGCATTTGAGGCCTTGAGTACATGAAATGTAAAGGTCATCCCAGGAACTGTTTTTTTTCATTTGTATAACTCAATTGGATACTGAAAGGTCTCAATCACAGAACTTCTAGCGTAGTTGGAAGCAACCAGTGGAACTAAACACAGATGACAGAATAGACTGTCAGAATCTAGGCCCCATGACAGTTTTGAACAGAAGCTGTAGCTGAGTGAATCTTCTTTACCAGGGAGAATCTTTGCCAAGGTGAAAGTCTTTCATTTGCCTAACTTTTGATACTTTATCTACATTTTAAATGACCATTATCTGAGTCTATGGTGCAAAGAATGCCCACTCAGAAAGCACTGACCAGTAGACCTGGATTCAAATTCTATAATCCAAGTCTTAAACTTACCTGACACACATTCTTGTACAATCACTTACTGTCTTTGAGTTTGTTTGCTTATCTGTAAAATAAGAATAAACAGCTAGCTCATGGTGTTATAAAGAGTAAATTAAACATGTATGTAAAGATCCTACAGTGACTTTCCAATGCATTATAGCTCTTCATATTTGTTTGTATTGGACAAAGAAACACAGTCTAATTTTAAGAAAAAGAGATGGGAAAATTACATTTTGTCCCAAAGAGGAAAAGGAATGAGAAATACTTTGTGTGTGTGTGTGTGGGTGTAATCTCCCTACTAAAGTCTGGTAGGATCTATGTTATTCTACAATCCATTTAGCAATCAATGATGGAGGCTCAGGAGACACCTGTCATCCTTGACTCCTTCCTAAATTTCAATTTCTGCTATAAGTCTTTTATATCTTAGTGTGTCTGTAACCTGTTCTCTACTCTCCATTTATACTGCTACTACCTGAGTTATGTAACAGTTTCTTAATTGATGCTATGCTGCCTTCAACCTGTCCCTTTTCAAAACCATTTACTATACTTAAATTTTCTTTTTTTCTGATAAAGTAATTTATGTTCCTATTTATACTGTGTATATTTGGCCTGTCTTTTTTATCCTCATTAAAGTGGGTATTATCATTTTTACAATTTTATAGGTGAAGAATTGATTTTCAGTTGTTAATCAGATTTATATTTATTTGATTTAGAGTAACAAGGAACACCTTTTTTTATATGATCATGGGTCATTGGCATCTCTTCTATTGTTGTTTCCCTGTTCATGTCCCCTGCCAATTTTTCTATTGAGTTATCTTTTTAAAACCCTATCTGTAAGTGTTCTTAATTTAGTGAGGGTATTAATCTTGTATATACCTTATATTATTTTCCCCAGTGAGTTGCTTTTCATTTGATATTATTCAAAGTTGTGTTAAAACATAAAAATAGTTTAAATACTTGTGTAAACAAGCCTGTTGAAGTTTTCTGTTGTGATTATACTCACCAATATTATCCTTAATATCCTTTCTCAGCAGTTTATCAATTACAGTTCATCTCTATTATCCCTTTTTAAAAATTTTTTTGCAGGAAGTTTTTCCTACATTGTAGATAAATACTAGTATGGAGTTCAGACCATTAAGGATAGGGTGAATGCTGACTTTACAATTTTTACTTCCTGCCAATTCCTCACACACATATTCTTTTCTCCAGCTATACTAAACTACTTGCAATTTCCTAAAACGGTGGTCTACAAACTGCAAGTGCTATTTAAAATATTGACAATTAGCATGCTCCCTAATATATATGTGTGTATTTATGTATAGAAAACACTGAACTGTGCTAATACAAATATTAATATTGTATGCTATGGACAAATATGAAATGTACAGTTGGAATACAAAGAAATAAATAAACTGAAGTATAGGGTTTTTGAAGTCCTAGTATTTTTGCACACTCCAATATATTATCCTGTGCCTTCTCACACACATAAAAAACATTCAACTCACTACCACCCACATAAACACAACCATAAATGCATATAAAAATATACACTCATTTCAATAAACATATGAAACTTTACACAGGAATGCACTTGTACAGAATCACAGCTATGAAAAAACAAAATTATTCCAGCTACCCTTTCACACATCCTAATATAAAAGCAAACATTATGCTTCAGTGACCACAAACATCAGGTTGGGGCAGGCAAAGTTTGTGTGGTTTGATAAATGGAAACAAAATAGGTAAATGAATAAGAAATGATAGGATTTTGAATGGACACACCCCCTCCACCCATAATATATTTTTTTAAATATTTTAGACATTTTTATTTATTTAAATGCATTTTATATATTTTATATTTTAAAATTGAGCTTTATTTTGAGGTAATTTTTATGTAATAGAATGCCAGTTTTTAAAAAAACCCTCAAAGACACAGACAAAAGTATGATGATTACAACAGGGACGTAGAAGAGGGTAAAGGGGGAAACTCGACTTGGGGTGGTGAATATACAGTACAATATATCATATGTTTATATAATACATAGATGATATAGAATTGTGCACTTGAAACATATGTAATTTATTAACCAATGCCACTCCAATAATTTCAATAAAAATTTAAAAAACATATATTTTATATAGTTTTAATTTATTTAAATACATTTTATATATTTTTTTATTTTTAAATTATATTTTTAACTGCATTTTTAAATTTTTTTCTTTAAGATCCAATTTATTTTTGTTTTATTTTTATTGTTTAAGTACAGTTGTTTTCATTTTCACCCCACCATGCCCCACTGCCTCATCCATCCCCGCCTCCCACACTCGAACCTACCCCCTTTGGCTTTGTCCATGTGTCCTTTATACATGTTCCTTGATTGTGCTTCCCCTATGATCCCTCCCCCACCTCTGGTTACTGTCAGTTTCTTCTTTATTTCAATGTGTCTTGTTATATTTTGCTTGCTTGTTTGTTTTGTTAATTAGGTTCCACTTATAGGTGAGATCATATGGTATTTCTCTTTCACTGCTTGGCTTATTTCACTTAGCATAACGCTTTCCAGTTCCATCCATGCTGTCGCTAACGGTAGGAGCTCCTTTTTCCTTTCTGCTGCATAGTATACCATTGTGTAAATGTACCACAGTTTTTTGATCCACTCATTTACTGAGGGACACTTGGGTTGCTTCCAGCACTTGGCTATTGTAAATTGTGCTGCTATGAACATTGGGGTGCATAGGTTCTTTTGAATTGGTGTTTCAGGTTCCTTAGGGTATAATTCCAACAGTGGTATTGCTGGGTCAAAAGGCAGTTCCATTTTTAGCTTTTTTTTTTTTTTTAAGATTTTATTTTTATTTTTAAAGAGAGGGGAAGGGAGGGAGACAGAGAGGGAGAGAAACAGCAATGTGTGGTTGCCTCTCACATGGCCCTCACGGGGACCTGGCCTGCAACCCAGGCATGTGCCCTGACTGGGAATCGAACCAGGACCCTTTGGTTCCCAGCCTGTGCTCAATCCACTGAGCTACACCAGCCAGGGCCCATTTTTAGCTTTTTGAGGAAATTCTTTTTTTTTATATAAAATCTTTTTTTATTTTTTTAAAGACTTTTTAAAAAGATTTTATTTATTTATTTTCAAAGAGAGGGGAAGGGAAGGAGAAAGAGA
>PVJI01006014.1:0-28297 GCA_004026765.1 Micronycteris hirsuta | reverse complement strand
TGTGTGGTTGCCTCTCACATGGCCCTCACTGGCGACCTGGCCTGCAACCCAGGCATGTATGTGCCCTGACTGGGAATCGAACCTGCGACCCTTTGGTTCACAGCCCGCGTTCAATCCACTGAGCTACGCCAGCCAGGGCTCTGAGGAAATTCCATGCTGTTTTTCACAGTGCTGCACCAGTCTGCATTCCCACCAACAGTGCACTAGAGTTCTCTTTTCTCCACAGCCTCGCCAGCACTTGTTATTTGTTCATTTGTTTATGATGGCCATTCTGACTTGTGTGAAATGGTATCTCATTGTGGTTTTAATTTGCATCTCTCTGAATGCTAGTGATACTGAGCATCCTTTCATATGTCTCTGGGCCCTCTGTATGTTCTCCTTGGAGAAGGGTCTGTTCAAGTCCTTTACCCATTTTTTAATTGGGTTGTTTGTCTTCCAGGAGTGGATAAATTAGCCTTCTTTGAGATAATTTTTTTAAAGAACTTATTTATTTATTTTTAGACAGAAGGGAAGGGAGGGAGAAAAAGAGGGAGAGAAACATCAGTGTGTGGTTGCATCTCACGTGGCCCTCACTAGGGACCTGGCCTGCAACCCAGGCATGTGCCCTGGCTGGGAATCAAACTGGTGACCCCTTGGTTTGCAGCCCGCGATCAATTCACTGAGCTACTCCAGCCGGGGCTGAGATAATTTTTTATGAAACAAAATGCTGATTTTTGTTTTGTAAAAATGTAGGCACACAAAACAACAGACCACATTTTACCAGAATGAAAATTAAAAGATGGATGTTAAACTGTTAGAATAGTTGCCTGTGGCAGAAAGAGGACTGGGAGTAGGGTATGCAGATAAAAGAGAATATATAAATACTTAAAGTAAGAGAGGAGTCTGGTAAAGGCCAATGACAATACTGTTCCATGAACAAATGATTTTGATTAACTCAAAACTTTGCACTCAAGTTTGAAAATAAGAAGAAAAATTTCAACGAGCTCAAGAATTCTGAGGCTGGTCTAAGGCCACTTTCTTGCAGATCAGGAGTTTCTACTGACTTGAGGAACTGCTGAGCACTGGGCACCATCCTGATTCACCAGGGAACTCAAAGACAAAGCATATGTACTCCAAGATGTCTTTTTGCATGTCCTTCACACTGCAGGATGCCTGGGATGGAGACTGTTTGAGGTGAGTGCCAGGGATGGGAGAACTGATTCCTGGAGTGGATTGATCTTAATTTAAGGCCATGGTGTCATTAATGCTCCTGCTGCTGCCTGACTTGTAAACTTCTCCCCATCACACACTTAGATTAACACAGTTCCAAGAATAAAACAAGTTCTTCCGTGCTGAGGGGACTCTATCACTGATGTTCTCTCCACTAGTTATTTGGTTGTTGGTTCCTACTATTCTTAATATCTCAGCTGGAATGTCATTCTATCCTAAAAGATTTCCTTGACCACTCTGACAAAAAGTCTATCGCTGTGTCTACTTCAGTGTCAGTGGTTACCACCATCTATATTTATCTTGCTTATTTACTGCCATCACCCACATGGGCAGAGACTGCATCTGTGTAATTCACCACTGTTTCCCTCCTGCCTGTCATATAGCAGGCGCTCAATAAATAACTTAATGGATATTCCCTCAGCTACAAGAAGGGGAGTGTGGCCTCCTGGGATGAAGAATGTGGAGACCAACTTCTACGATGTGAAGCAGCTGTTACACGTGGAGGGCCACTGAAATAGGTCCTGCCCACTGCCTTCCCTGTGACCAGGGCCTCTCTACCTAGTACCTGAGAATTCTTCTTGAACAATGTTTACTGCTCATCTGCAGGTGGAAATGAGCTGGGCCAGTTTTAACAGAGGTGATATCTTCTTGCTGGACCCTGGGAAGGTCGTCATCCAATGGAATGGTTCAGAGAGCAATAGTGGAGAGCACCTAAAGGTAACGCTCTCCCCTCCCCCCCCCCCCCCCCCCCCCCCCCCCCCCCCCCCCTCCCCTCCTCTCCTCTCCTCTTCTCTCTTCTCTTCTTTTCTTTTTTTTTCTTTTTTTTTTTATCTTCCCACTCTCTCCTCTCCCCCAGGCCTGGTCATGGGACTTGGCTCATTCAGGTGCTTTATCCTTCTTCCCTCCTCACTGTCTCTTCCCTAAGATTCCAGTCATACAGTTGCCAATTGCTAAGGCCAGCTGATCCTTGGCAGAGGTTCTGTCTCATGCCCACAGGAAGTTCAGAGAGCTCAAAGGAATTCAAGAAGCCCTAACTGCATGTGGAGAGTTGATCCTTTAGTCTCTGACACTGCAACATGGTTCCAAGGGCTGATCGCTAGACCAACTGTTGAAATTTTAGATACAGAAATCTTTCTGTATCTAAACAAAATCTTGAATTTTGTATCTTGAAACAAAATATTTCTCACAGTTTACCTCGGCTAGCACCATTACATTTCCTTCCTACAGCAGCTCAATCAGGCCTTCTTTAGTCTACCTCCTATGAAGCCTGGAAGCTTTGCTCCAGCCTGTCTTCTGGGCTTGCTCATTAAGCCAACTCTGCCGTGCATTGCTGCCAAGATCCAGATGATGCTCAGCCCTGTGCCCAGTGCAATCACCTTCTTGTTTTGGAAATCCACATTGCACAGCTGGTGGGTACCTTCAATGAGGATGGCCCACACAGGGTAAGGAAAGAGGCTGGATGCTGGCTCTGACCTCGCCAGACCAGTTACAGACTTAAAGTTTGGAGGTGGCCTGCTTATTTTGAGTTAATTTTAGATTCACATGCCACTGTAAGAAATAATACAGAGATATTCCAAATATCATTTGCCTGGTTTTCCCTAATGATAACATCTTCCAAATTATAGTAAGATGTCATAATGAGGACATTGGCATTGATACAGAACATTTCTACCACCATAAGGATCTCTAATGTTGTCCTTTTATAGCCACACTTATTTTCATGTTGCCCAATCCCCTTCTTAACCTATGGTAACCATTAATCTGTTCTCTATTTCTATAATTTTGTTATTTCATAAATGTTATATAAAATAAACAGTATTACAACTCATTGAGATCAACTATTTTCATTCAGCATAATTCACTGTAGATTCATATAGGTGTTCCTTTTATTCAATGATTTATTCCTTTTCATTTTTGAGTAGCAATCCACGATATGGATGTGCTACAGGTTGTTTAAACATTTTCCTATTGAAGGATATCTGCCTTGTATATAGTTTGGGGCTATTATGAATGTAAACATCCATGTAAAAGTTTTTGTGTGAACATAAGTCTTAATTTCTCTCTGATAAATGCCCACAAGTGCAATTGCTAGGTCATATGGTAGATAACTTTTTAAAAACGTTTAGTGAAACTTACAAACCATTTTTTAGAGTGGACATATAATTTCATATTCCTATCGACAATGTATGAGTGATCCAGTTCCTTAACATCCTCACCAGCGATTATTGCCACATTTTTTTTTTGCTTTAGCCATTTAAAAGGTATATAGTGATATCTAATTGTGGTTTAAATTTGCTTTTCCCTAATGGGTAATGATATTTCATGTGCTCACATGTCATCTGTATATTCTTTTAGGTGAAAATTCTCTTCATTTCTTTTCTCTATTTTCTAATTAGATTTTCTTTTTTTTAAGAATTTATTTATTTATTATTTTCAGAGAGAGAGGAAGGGAGGGAGAAAGAGAGGGATAGAAACAGCAGTGTATGGTTGCCTCTCACATGGCCCTCACTGGGGACCTGGCCTTCAACCCAGGCATGTGCCCTGACTGGGAATCGAACCGGGACCCTTTGGTTCCCAACCCGCGCTCAATCCACTGAGCTACACCAGCCAGGGCCTAATTAGATTTTCTTAACTGTTGAGTTTTAAGATTTCTGTATTTAATCCAGACACTAGTCCTTTATCAGACAAGTTATATCTGTGGCTTGTCTTTTCATCTTCTTTAACAATTCTTTCACTTAACAAAAGTTTTTAATGTTGATTTGATCCAATTTATTAATTTTCCCTTTAAGAAGCATGCTTTTTCTGTCAATTCCAAGAATTATTTACCAAGTTTTAGACCTTTAAGATTTTCTTCTATTTTTTCTAAGATTTTATAATTTTACATTTAACTTCATTACCAATTTGAGTTAATTTTTAAGAGCTAGATTCCGGTATAAGTTCATTTTTTGGCTTATAAATACAACTGCTCCAGCACCATTTGTTGAAAAGCTTGTTTTTCCCCATTGAATTGTTTTTATATCTTATTTTAAAAAGTCAACTTGGCATATATGAATATGTCTATTTCAGGGTCTTCTGTTCCATTATTCAATTTGTCTATCTTCCTACCATACCACACAGTCTTGATTCTAAGAGCTACATAATGTCTTGAAATTGGGTAGACAGACTCATCATGTTTTAATTTTCCTTTTCAAAAACTTTTAAGTTATTCTTTTTTTTTACTTTATTGTTGTTCAATTACAGTTGTCTGCATAGTCTCCCCTCCCCTCCCCCTCCAATTCCACCTCCGTTCCCTGCTCCCTCCCCACCCTTGGTTCTGTCCATGTGTCCTCCTTAGTGGTTCCTGAAGACCCTTCTCCCCATTGTCCCCTCCCCCCTGGCTATTGTTAGACTGTTCTTAATTTCAATGGCTCTGGTTATGTTTTTCTTGCCTTTTTTCTTTTGTTGATTATGTTCCAGTTAAAGGTGAGATCATATGGTATTTGTCCCTCACCGCCTGGCTTACTTCACTTAGCATAAAGCTCTCCAGTTCCATCCATGCTGTTGCAAAGGGTATAAGCTCCTTCTTCCTCTCTGTTGCGTAGAATTCCATTGTGTAAATGTACCATAGTTTCTTAATCCACTCATTTGTAGATGGGCACTTAGGTTGTTTCCAGCACTTGGCTATTGTGAATTGTGCTGCTATGAACATTGGAGTGCATAGGTTCCTTTGAATTGGTTTTTCAGGGTTTACGTTATTCTTATTTCTTTGTCCTTTCATGTAAATTTGAGAATGGTATTATCTATGCCTGTACAAATTCTTGCTAGAATTTTGATAAAAATTTTGTTAAATCTGTATATTCATTTGGAAAGAATCCACATCTGTATTATTTTGACTTTTCCAATCAGTGAATATGGTTTATCTCTCCTTTATTTAGATCATCTTTAATTTGTTTTCATCAGCAAATGTGTAGTTTTCAGAAACAAGTCTAGTACACTTCTTATATTTACAACTAAGTATTTTATTTTTTGAGTGATTGTAAATGGTATTGTATATTTAATTTTGGTAGCCATATGTCCATTGCTAGCATATACAAATCCAAGTGACCTTGATAAAAATCACTTATTACTAACAGATTTTTTATAGATTCTGTATATTTTTTCTATATAAACAATCATGTCAACAGCAACTTTGTTTCTGATCTGCATGAATTTTCCTTAACCTTGCCTTATTCATTAGCTAGAACTTCTGGCGCTATATTGAATATTAGTGGTGATGACAAAAATTCTTATCTTGTTCCTGATCTTAGGGGAAAAGCACTCAGATTTTCACAATTGTTCATAATGTTACCTAAAGGTTTTTTAAATTATTTTTGTCAAGTAAAATTTTCCCTCTATTCTGATTTTTCTGAGCATTTATATAATGAATGGATGTCAAATTTTGTAGAATGTTTGTTTCTATATTGGTTGATATGGCCATATGAATTTTATTCCTTAGGCCATCAACACAATGGATTTATTGATTTCAAATAATTAACTAGCCCTATATTTGCAGAATAAAGTCTACAAAATCATGGCATATAATTGTTTTTATATATTGCTGAATATTATTTGCTAATCTTTAATCATTTTTATTGTTATTTTATTACAGTTGTCTCAATTTCCCTCTTTGCCCTCCTCTGCCCACCCCACTCCCTGCTCCCATTGTCAGTTCTCACACTGTTGTCCATGTCTGTGGGTCACTCATACATGTTCTTTATCTAGTTCCTTACCTTTCTTTCCATTATTATCCCCCTCCACTCTCCTTTCTGGTCACTTTCAGTCTGTTCCATGTTTCCATGCCTGTGGTTCTATTTTGTTCATTAGTTTAGGTTGTTCATTTGATTCCCATTATAGGTGAGATCATATTCATTTGTCTTTCATCAACTGGCTTGTTTCACTTAGCATAATATTCTCCATTTCCATCCATGCTGTTGCAAAAGGTAGGAGTTCCTTCTTTCTTTCTGCTGTGTAGTATTCCACTGTGTAAATGTAGCAATGGAAATTTATTGATCCACTCTTTACTGACAGGCACTTAGGCTATTTCCAGCATTGGCTATTGTAAATAGCACTGCTATGAACACGGGGTGTATAAAGCATTTTGAATTGGTGATTCTGGATTATTAGGGTATTTTTCCAGCAGTGGAATCACTGGGTCAAAAAGCAGTTCCATTTTTAAATTTTTAAGAAAATTCCATATTGGCCCGGCTGGTGTAGCTCAGTGGATTGAGCGCGGGCTGGGAACCAGAAGGTCCCGGTTCAATTCCCAGTCGGGGCACATGCCTGGGTTGTGGGCCAGGTCCCCAGTGAGGGCCATGTGAGAGGCAACCATACATTGCTCTTTCTCCCTCCCTTCTACTCTCTCTGAAAATAAATAAATAAAAATCTAAAAAAAAAAAAAGAAAATTCCATACTGTTTTCCACAGTGGCTGCACCAGTCTGCATTCCCACCAACAGTGCACTAGGGTTCACTTTTCTCTGCATTCTCCCCAGGACTTCTTGTTTGTTAATTTATTAATGATAGCCATTCTGAAAGGTATGAGGTGATATCTCATTGTGGCTTTAATTTGCATCTCTCTGATGGCTAGAGATGTTGAGCATCCTTTCATATGTCTCTGGGTCCTCTGTATGTCCTTCTTGGAGAAGTGTCTGTTCAGCTCCTTTGCCCATTTTTATAATTCAATTGTTTGTCTTCCTCATGTTGAGTCAAATGAGTTTTTAAAATATTTTGGAGATCAAATCCTCATCCGATGTATCATTGGCAAATATGTTCTCCCATATCGTCAGTTCCCTTTTCAATTTGATGTGCATTTCCTTAGCCATGCAAAAGACTCTCAGTTTGATGTAGTCCCATTTGTTTATTGTTTCCTTTATTTCCCTTGCCCTGGGAGATATATCAGCAAAAATATTCCTACATGTGGTATCTGAAATTTTGCTGCCTATGCTTTCCTCTAGGACTTTTATGGTGTCATGACTTATATTTTAATCTTTTCTCCATTTTGAGTTTCTTCTGGTGTATGGTGTAAGTTAGTGATCTAGTTTCATTTTTTGCATATAGTAGTCCAGTTCTCCCAACACCATTTATTGAAGAGGCAGTCTTTACTCTGTTGTATGCTCATGCCCCCTTTGTCAAATATTAATTGACGGAAAAGATGTTGGTTTATTTCTGGGTTCTCTATTCTATTCCTTTGATCTGTTTGTCTGTTCTTATGCCAGTACCAGACAGTTTTGATTACAGTGGCCTTGTAGTATAGTTTGATATTGGGTATTGTGATCTCTCCTACTTTGTTATTCATTCTTAAGATTTCTGAGGATACTCAGGGTCTTTTTGGTTCCATACACATTTTTGAAATATTTGTTCTAGACCTGTGAAATATGCCATTGGTATTTTAATATTGCATTGAATCTATAGATTACTTTGGGTATTATGGTCATTTTAAAGATGTTAATTTTTCCAATCCATGAACATGGTATATGCTTCCACTTATTTGTGTCTTCCTTAATTTCTTTCTTCAGTGATCTACAGTTTTCTGAGTACAGGTCTTTTACCTCCTTGGTTAAGTTTATTCCTAGGTAGTTTATTTTTCTTGTTGCTATAGTAAACGGGATTTTTTTTTCCTGATTTCTGTTTCTGATATTTCATTGTTGGTTTACAAAAAATGCCATCGATTTCTGAATATTAACTTTGTATCCTGCTATTTTGCCAAATTCACTTATTAGGTCGAGTAGTTTTTTTGATGGACACTAGTGTTTTCTAGGTATACTATCATGTTGTCTGCAAATAATGACAGTTTTTACTTCCTGCTTTCCAATTTGGATGCATTTTATTTCTTTTTTGTTTCTAATCACTATGGCTAGAAATTCCAATATTATGTGGAAGAAGACTGATGAGAATGGAAACCCTTGTGTTTTTCCTAATCTTAAGGGGAAAGCTTTTAATTCTTGCACGTTGAGTATAATGTTAGCCATAGGTTTTTCGTATATGGTTTTTATTATGTTGAGGTATGCTCCCTCTATTCCGAATTTGCTGAGTGTTTTTTTAAATTTTTTAAAAGATTTTATTTATTTATTTTTAGAGAGAGGGGAAGGGAGGGAGACAGAGAGGGAGAGAAACAGCAATGTATGGTTGCCTCTCACATGGCCCTCACTGGGGACCCAGCCCGCAACCCAGGCTTGTGCCCTGACGGGGAATTGAACCGGGACCCTCTGGTTCCCAGCCCGTGCTCAATCCACTGAGCTACACCAGCCAGGGCTGCTGAGTGTTTTTTATCATAAATGGGTGCTGGATTTTATCAAATGCTTTTTCAGCATCTATTGATATGGTCATGTGATTTCTGTACCTCATTGTTTTATGTGATGTATTACATTTATTGATTTGCAAATATTGTACCATGCTTGAATCTTTTTAATATATTTCTGAATCCAGATTGCCAGTATTTTGTTGAGGATTTTAGCATCTATGTTCATCAGAGATATTGGTCTGTATTTTTCTTTCTTTGCTGTGTCTTTACTTGGCTTTGGAATTAGAATGATACTAGTTTCATAAAAAGACTTTGGGAGACTTCCTTTTTGTTGAATTTTTGGGAATAGTTTGAGAAGGATAGGAGTTAGCCCTTCCGTAAATGTTTGGTAAGATTTGCCTGTGAAGCCATTTGGTCCAGGGCATTTGTATGCTGGGAGGTTGGTTTTTTTTTTTTTTTAAGATTTTATTTATTTATTATTAGAGAGAGGGGAAAGGAGGAAGACAGAGAGGGAGAGAAACAGCAATGTATGGTTGCTCCTCACATGGCCCTCACTGGGGACCTGGTTTGCAACCCAGGCATGTGCTCCGACTGGGAATCGAACCGGGACCCTTTGGTTCCCAGCTCGTGCTCAATCCACTGAGCTACACCAGCCAAGGCGCTGGGAGTTTTTTTTTTTATTACTGTTTCAATTTCACTAGCTGTTATCAGTCTATTCAGGCTTTCTTGTTCTTCTTGGTTCCATTTTGGCAGATTGTTTCTAGAAATTTGTCCATTTCCCCCACGTTAACAAATTTCTTGGCATATAGTTGTTTATAGTAATTTCTAACAATCCTTTGTATTTCGTGGCATCAGTTGTAACTTCTCTTTCATTTCTGATTTTATTTATTTCAGTCCTCTATCTTTTTCTCTTGATAAGTCTGATTAAAGGTCTGTTAATTTTGTTTATATTTTCAAAGAACCGGCTCCTGGATTTATTGATCCTTTGAATTGTTCTTTCAGTTTCTATGTCATTTAATTCTTCTCTGATCTTGATTATTTCCTTCCTTCTACTCACTCTGGGCTTTATTTGTTGTTGTTTCTCTGGTTTTTGTAGATGTAGGTTTAGGATGTTTTTTGGGGATTTTTCTATCTTCTTTAGGTAGGCCTGTGTTGCTGTGAACTTTCCTCTCAGGACTGCTTCGCTGTGTCCCATGAGTTTTGGGCTATTGTGTGTTCATTTTCATATGTTTCCAGAAACTTTTGACTTCTTCCTTGATCTCATTGTTTTCCCATTCATTGTTTAATAACACATTCTGTCCCCATGGATTTGATTGTTTTTAAGTTTTTTCCTTAAGGTTGGTTTCTCATTTGAAGCCATTGTGATCTGAGAAAGTGCTTGATATGATTTCAATTTTGAATTTGTTGAGGCTTGTTTTGTGTGCTATTATGTGGTCTATATTTGAAAATCTTTCTTGCGCATTTGAAAAGAATATGTATTTTGCTTCTTTCAGGTGAAGGGTTCTATATATATATCAGTTAAGTCCATTTGATGTAGAATATCATTCAGTTCCACAATATCCTTGTTGATTCTTTGTTTGGAAGATCTATCCATATTTTGACAGTGGGGTGTTAAAGTCCCGTATAATACTGTGCTGTTGTCAATATCTTTTTGAAGTCCTCCAAAATTTTCTTTATATATTTAGGGGCTCCTATGTTGGCTGCATATATATTTACAAGGGGTATATCTTGCTGTTGGATTGCTCCTTTAAGTATTATGTAGTGACCTGCTTTGTCCTTTATTATGGCTTTTGTTTTGATGTCTATTTTGCCTGCTATAAGTATTGCTACCCCAGCTTTCTTTTCATGTCTGTGTGCTTGAAATATTTTTTTCCATCCCTTCACTTTCAACCTCTGTAGGTTTTTTGTTCTGAGGTGAGTCTCTTGTAAACAGCATACATGCTGGTCATATTTTCTTATCCTTTCAGCTACCCTATGTCTTTTGATTGGAACATTTAATCTATTTACATTTAAGGTTATTATTTTTTTATTTTTATTTTTTAAATTACTTTATTGTTGTTCAATTACAGTTGCCTGCATTTTCTACCCTCCCCTCCCCCACCCCATCCAAACCCACCTCCCTTCCTTGCTTCCACCCTCCCCCTTGGTTTTGTCTATGTGTCCTTTAGAGTAGTTCCTGAAAACCCTTCTCTCCACAGTCCCCTCCCCCTCCCCTCTGGCTATTGTTAGATTGTTCTTAATTTCAATGTCTCTGGTTATATTTTGCTTGCATTTTTCTGTTGATTATGTTCCAGTTAAAGGTGAGATCATATGGTATTTGTCCCTCACCGCCTGACTTATTTTGCTTAAGGTTATTATTGATAGGTACTTATTCATTGCTATTTTTTCCATACTTGTGTTTCTCTCTCCCTCTATGTCTCTCTATCCCTTTGTCTCTCCCTCCCTCCCTATCTGGCTCTCTTTCTTTCTTTCTTCTTCTTTTTATAGCAGTCCCTTTAGCACTTATTACAGTGCTGACTTAATGGAGATGTACTCTTTTAGCCTTCTTTTATCTGGGAAGCTCTTTATTTCACCATCCGTTTTACATGACAGCTTTGCTGGATAGAGTAGTCTTGGTTGTAGGTCCTTGCTTTTCATAACCTGGAATATTTCATGCCAATTCCTTCAGGCTTATAGTGGTTCAGTTGAGAAAACCACTGATAGCCTTATTGGAGCTCCCTTTTATGTTACTTGCTGTTTATCCTTTGCTACCTTTAAGGTTCTTTCTTTGTCCTTAACATTTGGCATTTTAATTATGATGTGTCTTAGAGTAGGCTTTTTGGGTTCCTCTTGATTGGGACTCTCAGTGCTTCCTGAAGTTGCATGACTTTTTCCCTCACCAAGTTAAGGAAATTTTCTGTCACTATTTTTCCAAACAGGTTTTCTATCCCTTGCTTCTTTTCTTCACCTTCTGATATTACTGCTACATGAATGTTGTTATGTTTCATGTTGTCCTGAAGTTCCCTTAAACTATCCTTGTTCTCTTTTAGTCTTTTTTTGTTTTGTTCCCTGCCTGAGTATTTCTTTCTACCTTGTCTTCTAACTCACTGATTTGGTGCTCTGCATCATCTAGCTTGTTTTTAATTCCTTCTAGTGTATTTTTCATTTTAGACATTGTATTCTTCATTTCTTCCTGGTTCATGTTAATTGTTTCTATTTCTTTTTTCCATGCTGCTGTAGTTCCCACTCAGGTCCTTGTAGATGTCACTGAGTTCCTTAAGCACCCTTATAACCATTATTTTGAATATTTGTCTGATAGATTGCTTGCCTCAATTTAATTTAGCTCTTTTTATGGAGATTCCTCCATTCTTTTTGATTGGGTGTTCTTTATTTGTCTCCCCACTTTAGGTGACTATTTTTGTTTGTTTCTGTGTCTCAGGTTGCTCCTCTTTGCCTGCCAGTCTTCGTGGGGTGGACTTCAGTGGTAGGAGTTCTGTAGACTCAGTGGTGTGGTCTCTTTGATCTCCTGATCTGGATGCTATAAGATTGCTGTTTATTCAGCTCCCTTGTTGTACTTGGGCTTTGTTAATGGTGGCTCATTCATCACTGTGTTCCCCACTCCAGTTGGTTGACTGGGAGTCACCACTCCCACCACGTCTTGTACATTGTTATACAGGTATTGTTTAACAAAGCAATATTACCAGGAAACCAAGACCACACCAGCAAAAATATCCCTCTACTACATCAGCAATATCAACAGCAATTGAGCAAAGTTTAATAAAGGTGGAGAGAGATAAAGAATATTATAAGATAGGACCAAGGGAATATGAGGTGACTAAAGGAGAGAGAAATGATTTTGAGTGGGAAATGGGATGAGAAATAATAAGAGTAGGAAATAGAAACGAGGTGAAAGGGAGAGAATAAAATTTAAAATGTAAGTAAAACAGGGAAGGGCAATGAAAAATTGGAGTAAGAAAAGGGGAGAGTATATTATGAGGTTTGAAATGAAATTAAAAAGGAATTGAACCAAAGGGAACAAAATTACAGAAAAACCACAAAAGGATCAATAACAACAACAGCTAAGCAAAGATTAATAAAGTTCGAAAGGGAATAAGAATACTATACAAAAGAGAAAAGAGAGACTTCCGGCCAAGATGGAGGTGTAGGTAGACACAGCTTTCCTCCTTGCACAACCAAACGAGGAAAAACAACAATTTAAAAAACAAAAACAGCCATAACTGACAGAAAATTGAGCTGTATGTAAGTCCGACAACCAAGGAGTTTAAAGAAGACATGTTCATCCAGACTGGTAAGCGGGGTGGAGCCAGACAGAGAGTGCACGGCCAGACGGCGGTTTGTGGAGTGGTATTGGCAAAGCTGTAGCTGCCCAGAGAGATCTGCAGTGGGTGCACCTGGCCAAAACACGGCCAGGGCACTCAGCATAACCTGCGGCTGGCTGACCCAGACCCAGCGGGGCCGAGACTGGTGGACTGGGCAGCCCCACATTTGTGTGCAAATAAACTGGGAGAAAAAGCTGGGGAGTGGAGCAGACTGTCCAACCCACCCTGGAGCCAGCACAGAAAGACTTAACTTGCTTGTGGGTAGTGGGGGAAGTGCGCAGAGCGGAGTAAGCGCCATTGTTCACTCAGGCTCCACCCCCCCAAAGGCAGTGTCACAACACTTCGAGGTGTGTTGCCTCACCCTGGTGAACACTTAAGGCTCTGCCCCTTAAAGTAACAGGTGCACTGAGAAAAAAAATGGCCCAAATGAAAGAACAGATCAAAGCTCCAGAAAAAATACAACTAAGTGATGAAGAGATAGCCAACCTATCAGATGCACAGTTCAAAACATTGGTAATCAGGACACTCACAGGATTGGTTGAAATTTGGTCACAATTAAATGAACAAATGAAGGATACGCTAAAGGAAATGGGGGGAAATGTGCAGGGAACCAATAGGGATGAGAAGGAAACTGAGACTCAAATCAACAGTGTAGACCAGAAGGAAGAAAGAAACATTCAACCAGAAAAGAATGAAGAAACAAGCACTCAAAAAAACAAGGAGAGGCTTCAAAACCTCCAGGACATCTCTAAACATTCTGACATCCGAATTATAAGGTTACCAGAAGGAGAAAAGGAAGACCAAGGGATTGAAAACTTATTTGAACAAATAATGAAGGAGAACTTCCCCAATCTGGCAAAGGAAATAGACTTACAGGAAGTCCAGGAAGCTCAGAGAGTCCCAAAGAAGTTGGACCCAAAGAGGAACACACCAAGGTACATCATAATTACATTAGCCAAGATTAAAAATAAGGAGAGAATCTTAGAAGCAGCAAGAGAAAAGGAGGCAGTTACTTACAAAGGAATTCCCATAAGACTGTCAGCTGATATCTCAAAAGATACCTTTCAAGCAAGAAGGGGCTGGAAAGAAGTATACCAAGCCATGAAAGGCAAGGACCTACATCCAAGAATACTCTATCCATCAAAACATTCATTTAGAATGGAAGGGCAGATAAAGTGCTTTTCAGATACGGTCAAGTTCAAGGAGTTCATCATCACCCGGCCTTTATTATATGAAATGTTAAAGTGATTTATATAAGGCATGGAGGGATATCAACAGGGGAGTGGGAGGTGGAGACAGGAGGAAAAAGTACAGAGAATAAGTAGCATAAGTGGTAGGTAGAAAACAGACAGGGGGAGGTTAAGAATAGTATAGGAAATGTAGAAGCCAGAGAACTTATGTGTATGACCCATGGACAAGAACTAAAGGGCAGGGAATGGGGCAGGTGTGGGGTGGAGGGGAATAAAGGAGGGAAAATGGGACAACTGTAATAGCATGATCAATAAAATATAATTTAAAAAAGAAGAATAAATGGAACAACAAATTCAAAAAAGAGAATGAGATATCTTCAGAAAAGAAACATGATTTTGAGATGATAGGGTAAGGAAAACTAACAAGAATAAAGTACAGAATCTAGGTTAAGAAAGGGGAAAATATTAAAATAAAATTCCTAATCCTAATGAGCAAGGGCAGGGGGAAAATGAAATGGAGTTACATAGGGGGAGAGTTACCTAGGAGATTTGAAGTACAAAAAAAGTGAAAAAAATAGGAATACCATGATAGAAGAACAGTAATAACTATAATATCCATGCCCAACAAGTCACAATTTATAAAGGTGGAATGGAAATAAGAATATTATAAGAGGGAGAAAAAGAATGTGAGCTGATTAAAGGAAGGAAGAATGCTTTTGAGAAGACAGGAGAAATAGTAAGAATAAGGAATAGGAAGAAGGCATAGCATGGGAGAAAATAAAATTTACAACAAAAATAAGAAAGGTCAGGAGGACATCAAAATGGAATAAGACAAGGGAAGGGTGCAATGTGAGGTTTGAAATAACAATAACGTGAAAAATAATGTATAATCTGAATAAAAATAATAAAAAATAAAAGACCAAGAGTTGTGAATTAGTTGGAATACAATTGAAGCAAAAGAAGAAATATTAAAGAGCTATGTGAAAGGAAGAAAAGGAAAGAATACAAATTCTGAAAAAGAGCAAGGTGCAATTTGTCTCAGCTATTTGGTGTTCCCCTTCTGACTTCTTTTTCTGGATTGGCCTCTGGTTTTTTATCAGCTCAAGGTCCAAGGGTGGATTGTTGAACTTCTGGCAACACCGTTTGTATTGCCTTCACCTGCCTCTAGAGGGAGCTTCTGTTGCGTTTATGTAGTGCGGCTTCTAGGTCTCCCTGAGAGGCACTCTTCAGTCTTCTGGATAAATTGTGGGTGTGTTCTCTCTACCCCTGCACCACCCGTCTTGGTCTGTCCCAGCTTATTTCCAATAATCTAGTTTCTGATTAAGTAGCTATCCATTTCACGGGGTGGGAGCAATCTGTGTAAGAGAATCAGCTCTCTCCTGCTTGGTGTAGGTGGCAGCATTGTGTATAAGCAGAGCCTGGGTGGGGCCCTGATTCCCTCTTGCTGCACCACTTTCTAATCTCCCTGCTTTGCTGACCTCAGTGAAATAGGGCCCTAAGAATCAGTGTATTTTGTCTCCCTGTGAGAAGTTCAAAATGGGCCCTATAGGCATTCCTCTTGCTGTCGGTCTATTGCAGAAATGCACTCTACTGGGTTCTTGAGCCTGCCCAACCAGTTTTGCAGTTCTTCCTTGCTCTTGCAGGAGGTGGGGGCTGGGTGCAACCATCCCTTCCGGGGAATGGGGGCTCAGTCTGGCTTTAAATAATCGCAGGTGCGCTGTTCCCAGCCCATTACCATCACAGCATACAGAGGCCCGCACTCTCCACTCTGTGCAGCTGCACCGAGCTGCGGCCGAGAAATCCCCTCACTTTGCACTTTTTTGATCAATCTTCCTAGATGCACTGAGTGGGAACAAACTGAGCCCTCAGTCCTTTCCCCTTGCTGGCACGCTTCAGATTCCCTTTTTAAAAAGCCTCTCTGGGCATTCCCACTGCAGCAGTGTCACTGACCAGCTTTCCATATAACCACCTCTTTAAAAAGTCAAGAGTCTATGAGATGAGAGTCTAAGAGTCCATTCGGCCCACCTCCTCCACCAAACCCAGGTGCAGATAGTATCTCTCTCACTCCCTAAGCACTTTCCCCTTTGGCCGTTGCTGCTGCCACTATGGGTGTGCTGTTGCCTGTGTGTGTGTGTAGCCTGGATCTCCCTTCTAGTGTGCGTATCTAAGTCCCTTCTGGCCTGGGTCTGGGGATTCCCTGCCCTCGGAGGGGAGGGAGCCGTTATGCTGTGACCAGGCTCTCTGCCGATTCAGGTTCTGCGGCTGCAGGCATTGTGGCTACAAGCGCCACACCTGGGTATTTCCCCGTCCACCTATAAAATCTCCTTACCGCCTGTTGTGAAGCGTCTTTTGTTCTCTTGGCTTTCAAACTTTGTATCAGCTAAGGTTCTGTTGAATGTTCAGTTTATTTTTTCTGCCAAATGTCAGCCAAATGTCTGAGTTGGGTGCAAGAGCAAGTGGACTCGGCATCCACCTACTTGGCCGCCACCCTCCCGCTCCCTCTATTTGCTAGTATTTTATTAATGACTTTTGTGTCTAATATATACACAAGAGATAGTTCTCTTTATTTTAATTTGGTATCAGAGTAATAATACCTTTATAAAATTAATTAGAAAGTGCTGCCTCCTCCCTTACTTTCTAGAAGAGATTATATGGAATTGTTGTTAATTCCTCTTTAAACATTTGCTATAATTCTCCATTGAAACCAAGTGGCTGGATATTTCTTTTGGGGAGAATTTTTAAATAATGAATTCAATTAACTATTAAATTATAGCATTATTCAAATTATTTATTTTATTTGGGTGAGCTGAGTTAGATCATGGTTTTTGAGTAAGTGTTCTCTTTCATGTATTTGCTAAAATCATGAGTTTAGAGCTGTTCATATTACTCCCTTTTTATCCTTTCGAGGTCTGTAGGTTTTGTAGCCATATCCCTAGTTTCACTTCTGATATTAGCAATTTGTGTTCTCTCTTCTTTATAAGACTTCCTGGAGTTTTTTCAATTTTATTGACTCTTTTAACAAACCTCTCTGTTTCATTGATTTTCTCTATTACCTTTCTGTTTTCAATTTCACTGATTTCTGCATTTATCTTTATTTTCTTCCTATGTTTCTTACACTGGCTTTCTTTTTTTTTCTTTTCTTTTTCTAAGTTCTTGAAGACCAAGATTAGATTATGGACTTGATATTGTTCCTCTTTTCTAATGTATGCATTTAGTGCTATAAAATTCTCTCTTAGCACTGCTTTTACCTGTATCCCGCAAATCTTGGTATGTTGTAACTTTATTTCCATTAATTTCAAATTATGTGTTTATTTCTTTTGTGACTTCCCCTTTGATGCATAGATTATTTAGAAATGTGCTGTTTATTTTCTAAGTGTTTGGAGACTCCTGGTTTTCTCTTTGTTATTGATTTCTATTTTGGTTCCATTGCAGTTAGAGAATACACTCTACATGGTTCAACTTTTTAAATATGTTGAGGTTTTGTGACCCAGGGTGTTGTATATTTTTTGGTGGAGTGTTCTATAAATTTTGAATAAGTATCTTTGTCTAGTTTTTATTTTTAATGTTTGCTTTAGGTATTATATTACATGTACATAACACCTCAAGTCTACCGGTATCATAAAGAACAGTACAAGTTAAATATAAAACCTTATTGTGAATTTCAATTCAAGAGAACAATGTAGGAGAATGCTGACGTTACCTCTTCCCATGGACAAACCAAAGCTACACCTACATAAGTAACAATTTCCTCTGAAAAACAAAACAAAACAAAGCAAAACAAAAAACTAGCTGAGCTACTTTTACACTTTGGATAAACAGGAAAAAGCCCACATCAATGAGGGTAGGAGATGCTGAAATAAAATATCACTCTAAACACCATCCACAGCAGAGCAACCCACAATAAGGGGGAAACTAACAACCCCAAATTCTCCCTGAGGAGCCAAGGCATTGACTCCCACATCTGACACCCCAACTTTTAAGACTTTCGCCCGGGAGAGATGTCCCCAAAATATCTAGTTTTGAAAGCCAAAGGGGCTTGTGTCCACAAGATTCAAAAGCCTATGTCAAACTGAGAAACTGTTCTTGAGGGCCTCACGTGAAAACTAACACACCCCAGGGCCCGGAACTCAGCACAGAGGCTGCCAACTGAAAAGCAGGCAGACTTTTTGTGAAAGAGGCTTACCATATATGCTTACTTTAAAGTATTGGTATGAGGGGCAAGCATCTAACTCAACACACATCCAGTTATCTACTAAAACACTCTTCAAAGACAGAGGTCAGTAGTTTCCATGTTTGCACTCCCCTTTGCCTCATTTCAGGTCACTGATATATCTTGTAAAGGAACTTGCATACTCAGCAGGTGCCCTAATTATTACCATCTGCTGCTGAGGATACCTCTAAAATATTAGACTGCCTAAGTGACTGGAGTAGGTTATGCTCACAGTTACCACAGGACTCTAACAGAGGAAGAGTTTTTCACTGGCCTCCAAGCCCAAGGCACAGCTAGAGGCAACAGACCAAGGTACCTACTCTGTCTGTAAAAAATACTTTTTAACTTATCTTCATAGCTGTAGCCTGGGAGGTAGTCTCCTAAATAAACACACATCTAAATATTGACTACAATACTCTGGAGACCTTGGAGGGCAGGTGCTATATTCATGTTCTACATCTGATGTGTCCAAAGTGCTGGTATCTCCGAGAAGAGAGCATCTACATGCACCTGGTAACCTCAGTTTGTACAAGCATCTGATGCCCTGTTTTTTGTGCTTGTTGACCAAGATGTGCCCATTGATTGACTAATTTGGCTGGATGGGTCCTTCTGTTCATGGGTCCCAATGGACTATAACAAACAGAGACAGTTTGTGGCCAGCTATTATCCCCAAGGCACAGAGATTTAAAACACCCCTAGTCTCTCTGTGAAAGAGGCTTATCTTGGAGATTTTGGCTGGGAAGGCTTCTGGATTGGCACACTTCTAGTAGTCCCCTGAGGTGCTCTCTGGATGGAAGCCAGTGGGAAATATTTTTGTATTCTTTTCCTGTCTTGCTTCAGGTTACTGGTATTTGTGATGAGGTCTAACACCTTGTCTTCATAGCTGTAGCCAGAAGAGCAAGATTCTAATTAAACACATATCTATGGGCTAACTGTGATCCTCTGATGAGACCAGGAAGTCTGGTGGGTGCCATCTTTGTGCTCTCCTTCTGCCTCAGTCAAAGTCATTAGTGTCTCCCAGAAAGGAACTTGTGTGCATGTTTGGTGCTTCAGCTTTTGTGTTTGCCACCCTATATAGTTTGTCTCTAATAGTCAACAACACTTGTTTTTATAGGTTTAATGGTAACAGAATTTAACTGGCTATTACCATAGGGCTCAGGCGAGACAGAGTAGACAGAAAAAAAGAAAACAATCTATCAGTCTTCTCCTCAAATTACTATATTTGAATAGTGTAAAATATGTTGTCTGCATGTCTTGTTTTCAATCAACCTGAATCTGGGTGCTGACTGAGATCCTTCTCTTTGAGACATTGACAAGTCTTGGCACAGTCTGAACCATTGGGAGCCATTGAAAATAAAGTAGGCTGATGAAACAATCACAAACATTTGAGATACAACCGTGAGTTTAGGGCAAAGCTGAACAATTAGGTTTATGTCTACATGAGGCCACTTCTTAAAGACTAGGAGAGAGAGCTGTTTTATTTCACGCACAGAAACCAAACAAAGATAAGTTAAATGAAGAAACAAAAGAACGTATTCCAAACAATATAACAAATTAAATCTTCATAAAAATACTTTTTGGAAAGGAGATAAGTGAGTTAGCTGACAAAGAGTTCAAAATAATGGTCCAAAGGATATGCACTGAGCTCAGAAAAAGAGTGGAAGAACAAAGTGAAAATTTCAACAGAGAGAAAATATAAGAAAGTACCAACTAGAAATCACAAAGACAAAGAATTCAATAATTGAACTGAAAAATAAAATGGAGGGATACATTAACAGATTAGATGAAGGAGAAGAAAAAATCAATGAACTCAAATACAGGTCGGTGGAACCCATCCAATCAGAGCAGCAAAAAAAAAAAAAAAAAGAAGGAGAAGAATGAATAAGAGTGAGGATAGCTTAAGGGATTTGTGAAACACTATAAAGGATTATTTATATATTTTATATGTATTACATATTATACATAATCTGATTATAAGATATATAATCAGGTTGTAATATAACATATAATATTATATATGAATATAGAGTGTGTATATATATATATATATATATATATATATATATATATATATATAGTAACTCTAGGGCTGAGAAAAAACAGGCGAGGTGTCCATGGGGTCCCTCTAGCTTGCCTTTTTTCTTACCCACCCAACAGTTTAAGGGAAAATTTTTTTCTGGATCAAAGATCCTTCTCTCTTTGCATTCTGAAGCTCTCCAGGCTTTATTAAGGATCTTTTCAGAGGCATCCTGCTTTTCTTTTATAGGCTCTGTTTGTCTGCTAGTATTTAATATGACACTTTGCCCTGACTCCTTCAGGATGAGATTGTTTCTTGAGACTGGCTATCCTTCAGTCTGATACCCTTGGAACAAAATTGTTTCTACTGAAATTGGCTAGCTTTCAGCTTAGTACTAGACCAGACTGTCTCATTTCAAACACTGTTCTAAGTTGGACTGACTGGTATTTAGCTTCCAAGCTGTTTGGGCTATTTAAACTATTTAAACTGATTGACTTGTTCAGGCTCTTTTGGAAGTTTGCTTTGGAGAAAAGCCTCTGAAAATGGGGTGTCAGTTATCGAAATACTTTCAGGGTGCCTCCCCTGCAGAGACACTGGCCAATTTTATCTTAGGAGCTATGATCAATCTTCATGCCCATATCTAACTAAACGTACTTATTTCACCAAAGGTAATTCAGAATACCAATGCCATATACGGAACTTATATGATCACCAAACTTACCTTTTTATAAGTTGAATGGGACAATCGTAGCTCTAGAATTGGCAAAACTAAATGGAACACATATTTTGATTGATATTTTGAGGATTCCAAACATTGCCAGGACTCTGTTGTCTCTTTGCAAAGTAAAGTTTTAAGATTAACTGAGGCAAATAAACGTTTAAAGAAAGAGAAGATGTCTTCCAAAGTCTTGTGTTTTTTGCCTCTGGAACCATCTTGACTCTTTTCCCTGGCTTCTTTGTCTTTAGATCCACATCCAATGCCATCTTCTTTGTCTCTATCAGCTTCTTTTACCCTGGCTCTGTCTCCTCTTCCATTCTTCCTCTACTCTAAATCTTTTTCCAACTCCCTCTTTCCCTGTACTTATCAGTACCTGCATTTTTACACTTCAGACTTCTGAGTATCCTTATAAACCTTAGATTTCTTATGTTTCCTGGACAAGGGCCAAATTGTGAGGCATTATTAAGAGTTTCTTAAAGTAAGTTAGGATCCACACAGATTTTCTGAGGAGTTAATATAGTCATCCAAGTCTATAAACCTGGTTTATCAGCTTTATGTCAGTTAGTCTACAGTCTTGTTAGTGAGGTTCAGGCTGGACATTGGATGAAAACTGACAATTGGGGAAATCCTAAAGAGTCTCTAACATTATAACTGGGAGACTACCCTACTGACTTATTGTATAATCAGGCTCATGAAGTTGCTATATACCTTCATTGGGCAATATCTACAGTTTCCCCAAAGCCTATTAATGACAATAAAATTTAGGCTTCTACACACAAGCCTGATGAACCTGTTCATAATTAGTATAATTGACTTCAAATTGTTTTCAAAGAAAATTCAGATGCTGATTCCAATCAGGTAGCCTTCAACTCTATGTTTAACAGGCTGAAGTGATATTTTTTCTTTCACTCAAAAGAACCAAAATTGAATGGGAAACTATGTCTACTCCAGATTTAGTTAATGCATCATATCATCTTGCTCACACACTAGAGGAGTCACCTAGAAGTAAGATTGTTAAAATTTTTAATTTTCAACTCCTATACAAAAGCACATGAAGGACCCTATATAAAACCAAAAACCCACTTTATGCTATTATTGCAAAGAGCCAGAACATTGGAAAATAAATTGTCACAAATTTAACCATTTCAGGTACCCTTGGAATTCTAATCAGCCTTTCAGATGAGATCAGGTGCGTTCAGGGTGGTATGGCCGCAGACCTAACCAGCCTTTCAAATAGGCTCCTAATTTCAAATGATGAGGCTCTGAGGAACTACAAGGGCTTGTCCAAATCCTCCGTCTTAATAGGTTTCAAGCCTCTTTCTCCTAATTGGGCATAAATCTAAGTCCTTATTGAAACCAGAGCTACACTCTTGATGCTCAAATCCATTGCTATAAAGCACCCCCAGGCTCTGAGTAATAAGACAGTTCCAATAGTGGGGATTGCTAAAAAAAAAACCTTAAAAAGTCCTTGTATTTAAACCTACTGTTTTTTGTATAGGCACTTTAAGAGATACTAATCCTTTCCTCTTTAGTTGTTTTTCCTCCTATTCATTTATTAGGTCAAGACTTCTTAGAAAAGCATGATGCCAGAATTCCTTTGTCCAAAAAGAGGGAAATAAATCTAGAACTTGAGAGTAGCTTTGAAAGTACCCACTCAAGTGAATTAAATTAACTTTAGCCAATTTTTCCTCCATTTATGATGAAACTAATGAATCTAGGAGCACTATTCATTTGTGCCTATTGGATCAGCTGCCATACTCTTTTTTTAAATACATAAATGCTGTAATTTATTTATTTTTATAATTTTTTATTGTTGTTCAAATACACTTGTCTCCATTTCCCCCCACCACTCCCACCCATCCCAGCCTCCCACCCTCGAACCTACCTCCTTTTGGTTTTGTCCAGAGGTCCTTTATACATGTTCCTTGATGGCCCCTCCCCTATTTTGCCCCATTATCCCTCTCCCCCATCCGCTCTGGTTACTGTCAGTTTGTTCTTTATTTCAATGTCTCTGGTTATATTTTGCTTGCTAATCAACAAAACAAACAAGCAAGCAAAATAGGCCTTACTCTTTATGAGCAAAATTTTCAACTGATATTGTGAGAATCCATAATGCACTTCTGATCAAGATTCAAATAGATCCTCAAAATTCCTTCCTAAAATCAATCAATAGCTCATAAGCAAAGAGGCCTTTCAATGTATGAAGCCTATAATAGAAGACTGCAAAACTCAGGGCCTTGTATCTCTTGCATTAGCCTTTATAAAACTCTCATTTTACCTGTGAGATAAACCATAGGACAAAGATAGAGGTTTGTCCAAGACCTCCAGCAATAAAGAACAGTGTTAGCCCTTGACACTCTGTTGCTCCTAACCCTCATATGTTGCTAGCACCCATCCCAATTGAAAGTAAATTCTTTAGTGTAATTGACTTATGCAGCACATTATTTGGTATTACATTTGAAGTTAGCCAATGCCTTTTTACCTTCATTTGTGCAGAAAAAAACAATTAACCTGGACAACAGTGCCTCAGGGTTTTACTAAGAGCCTTTTTATTTTCCACAAATCCGGAAAGCTGATCTGGATGATATAAATTGTGCTAGGCATTCTACTTTGTTGCAACACGTAGATGACTGGCTTCTTCTTCCTCTCATGCCTTCTCACAAGAAAACAGTATCCACCCATTAAGACTTTTGGATTTAAGCAACATGAAGTCTCCAAAGGAAAGTGGCAGTTTTCCCTAACTCACTTTCAATATTTAGAACATCTTATATCAGAATAAAGCCTGTACCTAGATATAGATAGGCTTCATGATGTCCCAACCCAAAATTCATTGTCAACTGAAAGATTTTTTGTTGGTTAGTTCTTTATTGTTGCAATTGGATCCTAGATCCCCCCTCTCTTTTTTTTTCAGTTTTATTGAAATGTCATTGACATACAGCACTACAGAAATTTAAGGTGTATAGCATAATGACTTGATTTACATATGTTGTGAAATGATTAAGAAACTCATTCTTTTTTTAAAAAAGATTTATTTATTTATTTTTAGAGAGAGGGGAAGGGAGGGAGAAAGAGAGGGAGAGAAACAGCAATGTATGGTTGCCTCTCACGTGGCCCTCACTGGGGAGCTGGCCTGCAACCCAGGCATGTGCCCTGACTGGGAATCGAATCGGGACTCTCTGGTTCCCAGCCCGTGCTCAATCCACTGAGCTTCACCAGCCAGGGCAAGAAACTCATTCTTGACACAGGAATACAAATGTGTGAAGGTTTAAAATTAAGGAACTGTAGTGATGGTCATATTCTTAAGGATATTTTAAAAGGTAGATTTTAAAGGTAGGTGTTATTGTTGTTAAATTGAGGTGATAATGAAAGAAGGAGAAAAGAATTCGAGTGAGAGCAACTTTTGAAAAGCAGGAAGTTGAAGTTGGTGAGCGCCTAATGAGTTTGCCTGAAATTAATTACCATTTATTGCAGACCAGCTCTATTCAGGCACAGTGATGGACGGTTTACATTGTATGACCTTTAATTCAACAATTTTATAAGATTTATTTTTTAAAAATTGTATTTGGGGACTTCCGGCAAGATGGAGGCGTAGGTGGACACACTGTGCCTCCGCATACAACCAAACAAGGAAAAAACAGCAATTTAATTAAACAAAAACAGCCAGATCTGACAGAAAATTGAACTGAGAGGAAGTCCGACAACCAAGGAGTTAAAGAAGACGCATACATCCAGTATGGTAAGCGGACGGAACTGGGCGGAGAGAGTGCGCAAGGGGATTCCGCAGCCACCGGGTGGAGAGAGAGCGTGCGGCCACTCTGCAGAATGGCAAGACCTCGGTTTGTGGAGTGGTACTGGCAACGCTGCAGCACACTGAGACGGGTGTGTCTGATCAAAACGTGGCCAACGCCCAGCCCACCTGGACCCAGTGGGGCCGAGACTGGTGGACCGGCCAGGTCCTAATTCGAGTGCAGACAAACTGGCATGAAAAGCAGGGCACAACCCATCAAAGCAGGGAAATAAAACCTCAAACCACCAATTGAAAACACCTATGGGAGTTCAGGCGGCAGCGGGAGGAACTCCCAGTCTCACAGGAGAGTTCGTTGGGGAGACCCACAGAAGCTTGGAGCTGTGCGGGCCCACCCACCAACCCCAGAGCCAGCGCAGAGGGGCTCAACCTGCTTGTGGGAAGCGGTGTGGGTGCAGAGAGCAGAGCAAGCGCCATTGTTCTCACAGGTCCCGCCCCCACAGGCTGCGTCACAACACCACCACTGTGAGTTACCCCACCCTGGTGAACACCTAAGGCTCTGCCCCGTAAAGTAACAGGTGCACCAAAGGGGAAAAATGGCCCAAAAGAAAGAACAGATCAAAGCTCCAGAACTAACCGACCAAGAGATAGCCAACCTATCAGATGCACAGTTTAAACACTGGTAATCAGGATGCTCACAGGATTCAACGAAAAATTATCACAATTACTTGAACAAATGAGGAGAGATCTGCAGGGAACCAATAGGATAAGAAGGAAACTGGGATTCAAATCAACAGAGTGGACCAGCAGAAAGAAGAAAACATCCAACCAGAAAAGAATGAAGAAACAAGAATTCAAAAAATGGAGGAGGGGCTCAGAAACCTCCAGGACATCTGTAAACGGCCTAACATCCGAGTCATAGGGGTGCCAGAAGGAGAAAAGGAAGACCAAGGTATTGAAAACTTATTTGAACAAATAATGATTGAAAACGTCCCCAAGCTGGTGAAGGAAATAGGCTTCCAGGAAGTCCAGGAAGCTCAGAGAGTCCCAAAGAAGTTGGACCCAAAGAGGAACACACCAAGACACATCATAATTACATTAGCCAAGATTAAAAATAAGGAGAGAATCCTAGAAGCAGCAAGAGAAAAGGAGACAGTTACCTACAAAGGAATTCCCATAAGACTGTCAGCTGATATCTCAAAAGATACCTTTCAAGCAAGAAGGGGCTGGAAAGAAGTATACCAAGTCATGAAAGGCAAGGACCTACATCCAAGAATACTCTATCCAGCTAAACTCTCATTTAGAATGGAAGGGCAGATAAAGTGCTTCTCAAATAAGGTCAAGTTCAAGAAGTTCATCATCACCCAGCCTTTATTGTATGAAATGTTAAAGGGATTTATATAAGGCATGGAGGAATATCAACAGGGGAGTGGTAGGGGGAGGGAGGGAAAGGGGCACAGAATAAGTAGCATAAATGGGAGGTAGGAAACAGACAGGGGGAGGTTAAGAATAGTATAGGAAATGCAGAAGCAAAAGAACTTATGTGTATGACCTATGGACAAAAACTAAAGGGTGGGGAAAGGGGGGTAAGGGGGTAGAGGGGAAGAAAGGGGGAAAATGGGACAACTGTAATAGCATAATCAATAAAATATATTTAAAAAAATAAAAAAACCAAAAACAAACAAAAAAAATTGAGGTAATAATGAAATGCATTCATGCCTACATTTTCACTGGTAAAAACTTAGCTGTGAGAAATATATAGTAATGTACAGTGTTAAGTACATTAGGTACTTTTGAAACATCTCTATGTAAATTAATATAATATGACTGTAAATATTATTTTGAGGGTTAAATTAATTGAAAAATTAATTAATTCTATTTTTATTTATTTTTAAATGATTTTTATTTTATTTTTTCTCTTTACCATTTAGTCCCCTTATACACCCTCCCCCCAGCAATCACCACACTGTTGTCCATATCCATGAGTCCTTTCTCCTTTTTGCTCAATCCCTCCACTCCCTACCCTCTCCCCTTAGCTGTCATCTGCTCGCCATCTATGAGTCTGTCTCTATTTTGCTTGTTAGGTCAGTTTGTTCATTAGATTCCACATATGAGTGAAATCATATGGTATTTGTCTTTCTCTGACTGGTTCATTTCACTTAGCATAATGTTTTCTAGGTCCATCCATACTGTCGCAAAGGGTAAAACTGTCTTCTTTTTACAGCCAAGTATATTCCACTGTGTAGATATCCTGCAGTTGTTTTATCCACTCATCTACTGATGGAAACTTGGGATGCTTCCATATCTTGGTGAATGTAAATAATGCTGGAATGAACATAGGAGTGCTTATGTTCTTTCAAATTATTGTTTTGGTTTTCTTTGGATATATTCCCGGAAGTGGGATAACTGGGTCAAAAGGAGATCCATTTTTAATTTGTTGAGGTATCTCCATACCGCTTTCCATAGTAGCTGCACCAGTCTGCATTCCCACTAAAAGTGCAAATGGGTTCCCCTTTCTCCACATCCCTGTCAGCACTTGTTGTTTGCTGATTTATTGATGATAGACATCTGCACGTGTGAGATGGTATCTCATTATGGCTTTAATTTGCATTTCTCTGATTATTAGTAATGTTGAGCATCTTTTCATATGCTTATTAGCTATTTGTATGTCCTCTTTGGAGAAGTGTGCATTTAAGTCCATTGTCCATGTTTTAATTGGTTTTTTTTGTGTGTTGAATTTTGTAAGTTTTTTATAAATTTTGGATATTAACCCCTTATCAGATGTATCAGTAAATATGTTCTCCAATCTGTGGATTGTCTTTTTAGTTTTTTGCTGATTTCCTTTGCCGTACAAAAACTTTTTTAGTTTAATATAGCCCTATTTGTTTATTTTTTCTTTTGTTTCCCTTGCCTGGGGAGATATATCTGATAAAATATTGCTATGAACTATGTCGGAGATTTTTCTGCCTGTGTTTTCTTCTATAATTTTTATGGTTTCAGGTCTAACATTTAAGTCTTTAATCCATTTTAAATTCCTTCTTATGTGTGGTGTAAGAAGGTGGTCTAGTTTCACTTTTCTGCATGTATCTGTACAATTTTCCCAACACCATCTATTGAACAAACTATCTTTACTCCATTGTATGTTCTTGCTTCCTCTGTCAAATATTAATTGACTATAAAGTTGTGGGTTTATTTCTGGGCTCTCTATTCTGTTCCATTGATCTATATGTCTGTTTTTATGCCAGTACCATGCTGTTTTGTGACAGGTAATCTCCGTGTTACTGAACTGCAGAAACACCTCCCAGTGTGCAGAGTGGGACTCTGAGAGAGCAACCCCCACCCACAGAGAGCAAGGAGCCACAGCAGGCTCCATCCCCCGGGAAGGCAGCAGCTCCCCCGCAGAAACACCTCCCGCCTGCAGAAGGCGGGGGGTGGGGGGGGCGAAGGACAGGCAACCTCCATGTTTGTGACTCAGTATTTTGTAAGCTCCCATGTTTTGTCCCCGTACTTTGCAACGTGCGTATTTAGCCCCTGTGATTTGTCCTTGATTGTAGAACTTGTGTTTAGCTTGAATCATGTAACATCCTGTGCTTTGTTTTACCAAATAAGATAGCTAGACCTAACTTCTGCATC
>PVJI01006013.1:0-90668 GCA_004026765.1 Micronycteris hirsuta | reverse complement strand
ATGTCTCCGTCCATGCCCTGCTTGCTTTCTGTCTCTGTTGTTCACGATCCAGTTAAAGGTGAGATCATATGGTATTTGTCCCTCACCGCCTGGCTTACTTCACTTAGCATAATGCTCTCCAGTTCCATCCATGCTGTTGCAAAGGGTATAAGCTCCTTCTTCCTCTCTGCTGCGTAGAATTCCATTGTGTAAATTGTACTTCTAACTTTTTAATTTTAAACATATAGTTCCTTATATTTTCAATTCTTCTTCTATTATAGGTATGAAGTTTATAAAGTACAAGTACCTTGGCAATATTCTACTAACTTCAATAAATAGTATTTCCATCATGACTTAGTTTCAAATATTTTCTATTTTTGATTTCTTAACTCATGAGTTATTAAAAACTATGCTTTGAGTTAATCAAATGTATTTTAGGTATTTTGATGAATTTCTAAAATTGTGCTACTGTCAAAAAGTGGCCTTCATGATGGCAATTCCTTAATATAATCATAAGATCTGCCTTATGAACCAACCTACAGTCAGTTTTTATAAACACTCCATGTGTACTTAACAAGAATGTACATATCCTAATTTTTAGGTGCAGGGCCCTATTGTTAATTATCTATAACCACACTAATTTTGAATTGCTTGATATTTGAGATACTGAGAGATTATCAAATCACCATTAAATGTTCCATTCTGATGACATTAACCTTCAGGTTAATGGTGGAGATGAGAAAGGAAAGGTAATCAGGGTCTACATAATGAAAGGCTTCAGGCATGATGCCAAGGAATTTACCCTTTAATTCTGTAGATCACCGTTTCCTACTCCTGGGATGGAGGGTGATCTTCACAATCACCTGAGAAACTATTGAAAATGCAGATTTCCAGACTCTATGAATTTATGCTCTTTACTAATTCCTCTTAGGATTCTGTTGACCATTCAAGTTCAGGGATCATGGACATAGGTTTTGTAAGTTCTGCTGCATGATTATTTACTGGGGTGAATGCACTTCCAATTTGCCTCTAAGAGAGAGAATTTTGATGCAGTAAAATATCAACCAGATACCAAGAGAATTACAGTTTGGAAGTTTATTCAGAAAGTTTTTATTATAATTCAGAATAAAAATGGTGAGCTTGATCAAGAGGAAGAGATGAATTCAAGACTGATTTCAGAAGTAAAAATAACAATGGTAACCAGTTAAATTTGGCAGGTTAGTGAAAGGAGTCTAAATTCTAGATTTACAGTATATGTATCAGTGTTTATTGCCAATCTAGAATATCAAAACAAAAACTAAATTGGAAATAGATATTTCAAAAAGATGGAATGTGAGGTTTTTGTGTGGCAGCAACCAAGAATCAGTATGCATCACTTCTTTGGATCTGACCTCTCTTTTTGAAGGCTCTGGTTTTGAAGGAATCCATTCTACAAATTACTCCACTTAAATGACTTCTTAACTGAACAGAATACTTCTTTTTTCCAAAATTTTTAGAACCAGGTAAGATTTTCAACTTTACCTTTATTTCCACTTTCATGTAAAAAGTCATTTATAGTTTTTATATTGGTGGAAAAGATTTGTCTCTGTCCCTAGAAAAGTTAATATTGTTACATGTATTAACAATGGACAATATGAAATGCCTAAGAGCACAATAATGAAAAGTAAACTCAAGCAGTCTTTACTAATAGTATGTAATAAAATCATAATTCAAAATGTCATTAGACTGGCCTGTCAGCAGTCACAATGCACATATATTTTAAAATTTAGACACTTAAGATATTACTTTTTATGTATACATAGCCAATTCTTCTCAATAATGAATAAAAATTTCAAGATAAAATGTAAGTGAAGCATAAAACATTTGGAACTGATTTGAATTTTTTGCCCTGCTTTTATAAGAGGTTCTCACAATTCTCTATAGAAATCCTGGTCCACGAACTATGTAAATTACTCCTTTAAGTGAGGTTTACAATAAAGGGATATGCTCGAGAGATTGGGTTGTCACCAGGGATAGAAACCCTATTCCAGGCTATTTATTGAAAAAGCATATAAAAATTTTTATTAATATGCAGATGCTCTCTGGAGAAAACAAAATACCTCTTTCATTCATCCTTAACAATTCCCTGTAGACAATAGAGAATGCTTTATATTTGAGAAAGCTGAGTTTACAAAGGTTGATTCTATTGGTATATTTTTCTATATTATATCCTGGCAAAGTTTTTATTTACATCTATCCAGAATTACCCTTACTACATGTGAAATTGCATATGCGATGTACATTGAAGGTTCATTGAAGGCCCTCTACATAAACTTTTATTATTTTTTAATATCTAAAAAGTATGTCGAGATTTATTGCTGAGTCACTGACATTTAAAAAAAGTAGTGACTACCTTGGTTGATTAAAAGGCAAATGTTCCAGAAAGGTAACACATTTAGAACTTTATTATTATCTACATTTAGTCTAAAACTTACCAGATCATCTCCTTCCTTAACAGCCAGCTGAGATCAGGCCACTACGGGAGGAAGAGAGACGGGAGATGAGAAGAGTAATGATTTTAGTGTTCAGGGCAGTTCCCAGGTAGATGTGATGCTGAATTTTATCTGTCAGTTTGACTGGGCACAGGGTGTGCAGATTAAACATTAATCCTGGATGTGTCTGTGAGGGTGTGTTCAAATAGATTAGCATTTGAATTGGTAGATTCAGTAAAGTAGATGGCCCTCTCCAAAGTGGGTGAGCATCATCTATCTAATCCTTGAGGACCTGAATAGAACAAAAGATGGAGGAAGGAGGAATTTGCTCCTTTTTTCCTACCACACTGCTAGCGTGGTACATCTCTCCTCTTCTTCTCTGACCTTTGGGCTGAGATTTACACCATCCACTCCCCTGGTTCTCAGTCCTTCAAGTTCAGACTGAATTATACCACCAGTTTTTCTGGGTCTCCAGTTCACCTATGGCAGCAGATCATGGGACTTCTCAGCCTCCATAACCATGGGAGCCAATTCCATACCTATCTCCTACTGGTTCTGCTTCTTTGTACAGCTCTGACTAACACAGGTGTTTGAAGATCTGCCCTGTGAGCAGCCTGGACTCCCTGCATCCTGAGCAGTTTAGGAACAATGACTATGCAAAGTAAACAAATATAGGTAACCAAAAAGAATCTTCACAATTTTGTCAATGATAATCCTTGAATACAGCTTATACCTTGTATATCCTTGCTTTCTCTATATTGCCTCTGTCACCATCGCTCTCCAACGGCTTATAGAATGTCTGATTCACACACATAGCATGGCACTGGACCACGGGAACATCTGACCACTGTGCAGCAAAGGGAGTGCAAGAGTGTGTCCACGGCCTTGGGACTCACTCCATGCGTCCTTTGAGAAAGGAAAGGGGTGGTAAGTCTAATTAAAATTCTTAACCAACAAAAGGTATTAAGTACAGAATTTAGGACACATCACCCTGTATGGCTGTCTGAAAACAAGTTGTACAAGGATTTGTACAGACATATGATTTTCTTTCCTTTGAATAAACACCTAGGAATAAAATTGCTGAGTCTTTTGGTAAATGTTTAACTGTATAAAAACTATATTAAAAACTGACAAACTGTTTTCCAAAGGGGCTGCACAACTACATAAAAACTATCAAATTGGTGCACAATTTACTTTTCCGCCAACAACAGGTAAGAACTCCGCGTGCTCCACAGGCAGCAGACTTCCGGTGTTGTCAGCCTATTCAACTTTTAGACGTTCTCGCGGATATGTCGGCATCTCACTAAGGCTTAAAGACATATTTTCCTAATGATTAACTAATGATGTTGAACATCTTTTTTGTGTGCTTATTGAGCACTTACATATCTGCTTATATAAAATGTACATACAAATCTTTTGTCCTTATTTAAATAGGGTATTTGTTTTCATACTTTTGAGATACAGGGATTTATTATATGTTCTACATACCACCCTTGGTCAGATAGATGCATTACAGATTCTGCCTTTTCATTGTCTTAATAGTGTCTTTAGAGGAGCAGAAGTTCTTTAATTTTGTTGATGACCAGTTTACCATTATTATTTTGGTTTTGTGTCTCTTAAAGAAATCTTTGTCTAATCCTAAAATAAATATTCTCCCTTGGTTTTCTTTGTTAAAGTTTTATAGTTTAGCTCTTACATTGTTCTAGTTGCCTATTGCTACATAACAAAACATACCACAATTCACTGGCTTAAAACAGCAACAATATTTATTTGGTTCATGAATCTGCGTTTTGGACAAAGCCTGGTGAGCACTGCTTATGTTTGCTCCAATGTCCGTTGAAGTAGCTGGAAGACTGGGGCCAAAATCATTTAAAGGTTCATTCGTCCCCATGCCTGGTGGCTGTTAGGGCTTATCAGCTCCTGTCACAGCTGGGCTGTTGGCCAGAGGACCTGCATGTGGCCTATGCTTCCGTGTGTTATGAAGACTTCACTCAAACAACATCTTGAACAAAAAAGATAGAAAGAAAATACCACAGATTGTATAACCTAGCCTCAGAAGTCATGCAGTCACCTATATTCTCTTCTGAAAGCAAGCTGCTAAGGCTGGTTATGTTCAAAGCTGAAGACTCAGCATTTTGAAGGGAGGCTAACTTTGCAGATGTGTTTAAAACTACTATATACAGGGTGTGGCAAAAGTAGGTTTGCAGGGGTGAGTATACGAAACAGAGTTTATTCTTACATTTTTATTTATTAATTACTATATGTTTTTTCCATAGGAACAGCTGTAAACCTACTTTTGCCCCATTTGGTACTTTTAGGTATAAATCATTTTGAATTACTTTCTTTCAGTATGCTATGAAGTGAGGCTTACAGTTAATTATTTTTCCAAAGTCAATATTCAGTTCTACCACCATTAATTGAAAGGATACTTTCCTCCTTTGAATTACATTGGAGTATTTAAAAAAAAATAAAATTACAAAATACACACAGATATTTTCCTGGAATTATTATTCTGCATTATTGATCTATATGACTATCCTTACAGCAATGCCACTCTTTCTTGATAATGGCAGTTTTATAATGTCTTGAAATCAGGTAGTGTAAGTCCTTCAACTGTGCCCTTCATTTTCAAAATTGTTTTGGATATTCTAGTTCTTTTATAGTTCTACATGTTAAAATCAGAATAATATTTCTACCCCTCCAAAATTCTGGTATTTTGATCAGATCTGCATAAAACCTATGGATCAGTTTAAAGAAAACTGACATTTTAAGAATACTGAGCCTTCCAATTCATAAACATGGTATATGGCTACATTTATTTAGGCACTTTTTAATTTTTCTAAGAGTTTTCTGGGGGGATATAATTTCCAAAGTACAGGTTTGCAATATGCTGTTTTATTTTCTCTTAAATATGTTTTTAAATTTTATTTTTCAATTACATTCAATATCATTTTGTATTAATTTCAGATGTGCACCATAGTGGTTAGACAATTCCATTACTTACAAGTGATTCCTCCCAATAATTCAAGTACCCACCCGGCACCATACATAATTATTTAACATTATTGGCTATTATTCCCTATGCTGAACTTTACATTCCCAGGACTATTTTATAACTACTAATTTGTATTTCTTAATCCCTTCACCTTTTCACACATCCCCAAACCCCTTCCCTCTGGCAACCATCAGTTTGTTTACTGGATCTATGAGTCTGTTATTGTTTTGTTTTTTCCTTTGAAGAACAAAATAATGTTCTTTACATTCCAAATATAAGTGAAATCATATGATATTTGTCTTTGCCTGACCTATTTCACTTAGTATAATACCCTCTATGTCCATCCATGATGTAGCAAATGGTAAGATTTCACTCCAGGGGTGGGGCTGACCCTCAGGCTGCGTGGCCATGAGGACTGGCCAGGGCCACAGAGCACAAGGTGCTGTGCAGGGGCCAACCCACAGGACCCCAGCAGGGGCTCCCCTTTAGGTGGGTTGCTTGTGAAGCAGATCAGGTCAGGTGATGCTCTGTGCTGAGCTGTCTGAAGCCAGCCCCCAGGTACGTAGGTGGTGGGGCCTTTTGGCAGGGACTCTGGTGCAGCTCAGTGTCAGAGGCTGCCTGTAACTGGCCCTCGGCTACCTGTTAGCAGGTAAAGTTTTCTCTTCTCTTAATAATCCTGGACAGAGTCACACTGAACTCATAAAATAGTTGGGAAGTATCCCCAACTCCTCTAATTCCTTTGTGTACATAGGATTAGTACAAGTTCTTTTTAAGTATTTGGCAATATTAACTAGTGAAACTATGAACTCTAGAGTTTTGTGTGTGTGTGTGTGCGCGTGTGTATGTGTGAAAGTTTTAAGTTCTGAATTCAGTTTTTTCGGTAAATATCAAGATGTTTAGATTTCCTATTCCTCTTTTTATTAGCTTTGATAATTGGCTCCCTTTAGGAAAATTTTAAGTTTCATTTAAACTGCTAAATTTATCGTACAAAGTTGTTTATGGTGTTGCCGTATTATTTCTGTTAGTGTGAAATACAGACTGATGCCCCCTTTCTCATGTGTAATACCGGTAATTTCTGTCTTCTTTTTCTTGCTTAGTCAGGCTAATTGTTTACTGATTGCATTGATTTTATCAAAGAACCAGCTATGGTTTCATGTATTTCTCTATTGTTTCTGGGTTTCTACTTCATTGATTTTCTCATTATTTCTTTCCTTTCACATATTTTAGATGACATTTCTTTCCACCTTTCATGCTTTTTAAGGTAAAAGTTCAGATCACTGATTTTAGATGTTCTTTGGATTTAAAGCTATATATTTTTCTACCTACTGCTTTTATTGCAATCCTTAAATTTTGATACAGTGTGTTTTTATTTTCATTTAGTTTGAGATACTTTTAAGTTTCCCTTGTGATTTCTTCTTTGTTCAATGTATTATTTAAATGCATATTGCTTATTTTTCAAATATTTGGTAATTTTTCAAAAATTTTTGTTATTGGTTTCTAACTCAATTCTGTTTTGATCAGAGACCATTTTCTTTATAACTTCAATCATTGTCATTTATTGAGAACTGTTTTACAGTGCAGCACGCTGACTCTCCTGGTGAATGTTCAATGTGTACTTGAAAGTAATGTGTGGTCTGCTGTCATTTGGTGGGTTGTATAATAAACGCCAGTGTCAAGGTCAAGTTGGTGAAAGTTTTCTACATACTAATCTTCTGTATACTTCTTTATTAATTATTGATAAATGTGTTCAATTTTCCAACCAAAATTGTGCATTTGTCTACTTCTGCTTACAGTTCTATCAGTTTTTGCCTTATGTATACTGAAGCTCTTAGGTGCATAAATACTTGGGTCATTTTTTTTTTGTTCCTTTGATAAATTTACTCCCTTTATCATTATGAATTGGTCCTCTTTGTAAAACAGCATTTTTGTGACTTAAATGGTAGTTGAAACCAAGCTTTCAAATGACACATGAGGGTGGGAAAGAAGAATATGGAACGAGAGGACAAAGATTAGCAGCAGAAACCTGAAGAACACAAACATTTAAAGTGCTGGCAAAAGAAAAAGAGCCCATGACAGAGACTAAAATGGAATCAAGGCCCAACTTGAAGCAGCGCCATGAAAAAGCAGTGCTGCAAAAACAAAATGAGATGAGAATTTTAAGGAAAGTATGTTTATCAGTGTCAGATGCTTCTGAGCCACTATGTAAGATGAAGTCTGAAAATTGATAATAGACAGCATTGAGGAGTATATTGCAATAATGGGTTATCAATAACCCTTGTAAGCAGTAATGGGTTGGACTCATAATGTATATGAAAGGAAGGAAAAAGTATTAGATGATGTTTATGTGCTGAGGCAACAAGAAAATCTGAAGGTACAGGAGATAGAGGGGATCATGATCTCAGTGAGAAGGGAATATGTCTCATAATTATAAGCTGATTAGAAAAAGAAATGCAATATAATGCCAGTGTGAATTGACATAATGCATAAAATAGCATTTTATTACTCTTAATATACTTCAGTTATCATTACCACGTATCTCAAGGCACTATATATTTAACTTTATGTTACCCCTAATTTTCTGTGTAGAAGAGGCACCAACTACTTATGACATATCTGGCTTATCACTGAAGCATCCTGATTTACCAATTATCTTCCTTTGGTTTCATCAGCTTCCTCTGTGTGCAGTGCTATAAGTCTCCACACAAGAACGTCATATTCTCTCCTTATGCTAACATATACAACATGAAGAAAATATATTTTCCAAGTAACATTCTGTGCATAAATCACACATTTCAATCACTTCTAATTTGGAACACTAAGGTTTCTTTCTGGTTTCTAACATGACATAAACTACATCAAAATTTGAAGAACACCATAATCATAACAATTTATGAAATGTTACTGGTATAAATAAAAGTAGTGACAAACTATGCATTTTTCTTTTACATATGTCAATTTGTAATTTTCATATGCATTACATATTCTTTTTTTAAAAAGATTTTATTTCTTTTTAGAGAGAGGGGAAAGGAGAGAGAGAGGGAGAGAAACATCTATTGGTTGCCTCTCACAGGCCCCTGAATGGGGACCTGGCCTGCAACACAAGCATGAACTGGCGACCTTTCAGTGTGCAAGACGATACCCAACCCACTGAGCCACACCAGTCAGGGCTAATTCTTAAAAAGGCCTTGATGGTGTATCTGAATCTTTACTTAGAGTGGCAGAGGCACTTTTTGCTAGTTACTAAAATGCTGCTTTATTGAGGTCTTTAACCATTTTGAGTCACAGATAAGCTTAAGAACCTGATGGAAATTATGCTCCATGCTCCTAGAAGAAATGCTTATACCTATATGCACATAGAATTTTGCATATCCTTTGAAAAGTTAAAAAAAATCACCTGATTTGGAGTATAAGCTTTTTGAACCTTGATGGTAATGTCAAAGGGAAAATAAAAGCATTGTACAGGCATCACCGCATCATGATTCAAAAGCAAGAGTTTTGGGATCAGTTAGATTCAGATTCAAGTGTTGCTCTGACCCATCACTTAGTAGCTGGATGCTCTTGGCCAAGTTATTTCACAACTCTTAGCTTAAATATACTCATGTGTAAAATGGTGTTGGATTAAGGCTAAATCAGACAAAAAGTGAAGTACATGGCCATTACGTGTAATGTATACAATGTGCTTGTTTCCTAAATATTAGGGAAACAACTTCAAAAGAATGGTTCTTAAAGACATGAAAAGTTTTCATTTAGATTTTGTTTTTCTTGTTCAAATCTGTTAGGCCTGGATTAAGACACTCACAGAAAATTCATCTCAAATTCCAACTTTCTAATTGCAGAGCTGAGTAGAAGTATCACTGTGTTAGATACTCCTTGCTCGGGTATGCCCAGCTCTGGTGGAGGGAATCTTATAGGGATCATTCAAAGTCCACAAATGACAAGACACTATGTGACAGGGGACACGATTAATTATTACATTCAATATTTGAAGTATCCCACATAATGATGCATATTATACAACGTTGTTCCCCATATTAGTGAACCAAAAGATAGCTATACTGAAAACATGTTTAACATTGCCACAAAAATATGTACATACATATATACTTCAAAAACAAGATAAGGATAATTGTGATATAATTTTGTTAAATGACCTGAGTCACCATCCTATATTTCAATTACTGAAAGTAATATTATTAGAATATAATTTTTCATAGAGTTCTAAAATGTACTATAAGACTACAAAGGTAATCCTGGTTGCAAAACAACTTGTTTTGGCTCATAATGACATATTTGGCCTCTTACAACAGTACTCTCCCTGAATCCCTGTCATTGGAGGCACAGCCTCACTAAAGAGGGTAAGGCTTTCATTTGAATTTCCTCGTCTCGTCTCTGATTTCTACCAGTGAACAGTATCCTAAGGCCGTGTGCTGACCTCGGAACATAAGTCTAGACAGGACGCTAAAAATTGCCTTTGAAAGGTGCCATGAACAGTATCCAAACTATCATCCCTTGAATGGCTTAGACAATTTATTGTGCCAAAATCCTTCTATGTGTGGCTGCACCCAAAGCAGGTGCTTCTATGGAAAATATATCCAAGACCATTTCTGTCTCAAGTGTTCTGTCTCAAGCAAAGCCAGTTTTTAATTTAAAAAGTACATACTTAGATGTCTCTGAGATGTTTTATTGACTTAGTAATCCAAGTAACTTCTGACTGAGGCTAAGGGAAGGTGTCTTTCTCTGAGGATCCTTATCATAGAGCAAGAGCTTATGAATGTTTTGAGAAAGCTCTGTCCTTCTTTTGTTCAGGACATGAAAATTTTTAAGGACATTTGCTTCCTTGCCAATTTTATTATATACCACTATTTTTTTAATTTAAATTGCAGATTCTTTTTTTTTTTTTTGTCTCTTTCTCTGTGAGAGGCCGGCACCAGATCACCCCGAGTAGAGCAGACATTCCAAAGGATGTCCTGCCAACAATAATGGAAAGCTGGACACCACTGAATGGTATAAAATGGTACCTGAGATGCTTAAAAAACTGTAAAGTTTAATGCTGCACACCCAGAGCAGATGCCAATGAAAATAGCTGCTGGTTATACATGAAAAATATGTGCGTGTGTGTGTGTGCTGTTTAATTCATGGCTTTTAAAATTTTTTGCTGATGAATCTCTGGACATCTGTCTTTTAAAATGTCTTGTTTATAGGGTCAACAATATCTGTCTAATAAGATGGGCCAAGAGACCTTTAATCACTCACAGACTCACAAGGAAAATGACAATGTGTCCTGAATAAAAGATTGAGCAGAAATTATTGCTAAAATATCTGAAATATTCTCCAATAACATTTGCCAAACATAATTTATAACACTGACCGAACCTTTCTTCCCCTTAGGAGTTATACACTCATTTGAAGTCAGTAGTATATCATCAGTGCCTTTTGAAATCTCAAAATGTTAAGCTGCATTTTTAAATTCTAAAAATATAAAGATACTACCTTTCTCATTTAAACAAGTGGCATGGTGCATTTACAAACACTCAACCACCATAAATAACATTGAGAATACTGAAGGACACACAAAAACCTTATTTTCCCAGAAAATCTGTGTTTCACAAGGAAGGACACTTCACCTTTCTCAAAGCCTTGATTGTTGCACTTTCAAAAGTGACTTGATTATTCATTGAGAAACCTTGCCCTAAATCACTCAGCTGTATGAAGAATAACTATAAACACACTTAAAATGTAAGTTACATATTTCATGTAATTTCATAAGAAAAGGAGACATGAGAAAAGGAGATAGAGACATAACATGCAAAAAATTTAAAACAAAGAAACAGCGGCATAAATTGATATTACACTTAGGGAAGCTATCTTTCTTAAATAAGACTTTGAATTGGGAACAAAGACCCTGATACTGGAGGACCCATTATGGTGTAGTTGATTTAAAGCACCAGGGGTTTAAACGGTCACAATATATTATTTTCGGTAAGTACACTTCTGGAATGTTTCAGTTTGGATTAAGCATCCTGAAACATGGATTTAATTAAAGGAGTCCTTCAGATAATTATGGGACTGATTTTCAAAGGCGTGCTAGATGATTCAAATTCCTAGTAACATTCTGAGCTGCATCATTTAAAGCCTGGTCTGGAAGGGCTATCCTCCGAGAATTAACAATTTTCCAAGAACTAAAGATGTTTCCTGGCTGAACATCTAGAAGTCAAAAATTGGGATTTAGAGAATCTTCATCTTAAATACTATCAACTTTGAGTGACTTTTAGAAGTCTCTTAGGAAGGCCTAAAAAGATATGGCTGGATTTTACAGGTCAAGGAGACATATGATTGTCCAGAAGCCAGCTAAGAATTCTGAGATCCCTCCCAAAGTTTTGATTGGTGGAGAGACTCCTATGGACATTCAACACCCAGAAACGTCTCTGCTCAAGGATAGGTAAAAACAGTGATCTGCAAAAGGGAGATGTGTATGCCCACCAGGGATGGGGAAAATAAGCCTTTGGAATCTAGAAATAAAACAGTACAACTTCTATTTGTATTTACTTTTAAAGTCATTTTTAAAAATTTATGTATATATTTAGAATGTACTTATTAGAACAGTAGCATAGGAATGTAATATATAAATAAATAGGCATACATTTGTTTGGACACTTGATCAACAATGTTTGTGTACATGGATAATACAAATTCTGAGGCCCATTTTGGGACTTCTCAGCCATTTCAGAATGTTGGGTGTAGCGTTAATTAATGAGCCTGCTGCCTGGCACTGCCCAGCAGAAAATTGGGGCAGCCAGCTGTTATATAGTGTTGGAGACAAATCTCACAGGCTCTGGATTCATTCATTCCCTCAGAAAAATATTTACCAAATACCAATCAATCTAGGAATAAAAGAGTGAGCAAAGAAGACAAACTTCCAGCTATAATTATACACATTGAAATTAAATAATAGTTTTCAAAATTGTTAATAACATGAAAGACAAAAAGAAGCTGGGAATCATTCTAGATTAAGGATGTCTGAAGAGGTCCTAAAATGTAATGCATGATTTTTTTTTGCTAGGATCCTGGATTTAAGAATAAACAGCTAGTATTGGAACAGGTGAGTAATTTAACTATGGACTGAAAAATAGGTAATATGACTAGATAAATATAATTTTTCTTCAGTGTGACAATGTTATGGTGATTTTTAAACATGTTTTCTAAATGAAATATTGTAGGAAAAGTAAAAAGTATGTGTGTGTGTGTTATAGCAAAGTAAGAGGGTAAAAAGCAATGAGGGTAGATTTGGGGGTATTGTTTTATGTTGATGATGAGAGACACTCTCTCTAACATGTTGACATCGGAACAGAGATGTAGTAGCAGAAAGAAGTGGAAAAGCAGACCATGCAAGTATCTTAGAAACAAGAGTTCCAAGCATCACACCTGCCAGACTTGAGGAAGAGAAAAGATGCCGAGGGGACTGAAGTAGAGTGAATGAGAGGAACGATGGGAAAAGATGCGTTCAGAGAAGCAGTTGAGCATAAGCTTATTTGCTGAGCCTTACAAGGTATGATGAGCACACTGGAATTTTACTCTAAGTATAAAGGGAAACCATTGGAGCTTTCTGAACTGAAATATGATTTGGTCCATCTTGATTCTACTGTGAATGGAATTGCTTTCTTAATTTAATTTTAGAATTGTTCATTGTCAGAATATGGAAATACAAAGGATTTTTCTGTATTGATCTTGTATCCTGCAAACTTACTGAATCCATTTATTAGTCCTAGTTTCTTAGTGGATTCTTTAGGATTTCTATGTATGTAAGCGTATCATTACTGAATACAGTTTTACTGCTTCCTTTTCAATCTGAATGATTTTTAGTTCTTTTCTTGCCTTATTGCACTAGCTAGGACCTCCAATACAATGCTGAAAATTGGTGAGAGTGGAAATCCTTTTATTTATCTTAGAGGAAAAGCATTAAGTATTTCACCATTAAGTATGATGTTACCTGTACATTTTTATGTAGATGTATTTTTTTTTCTGGTTAAGGAAGAAAATCCCTTGTTTATTGAGAGTTTGTATCATGCATGGTGGTTGGCTTTTGTCAAATGTTTTCTCTACATCTATCCATCTTTTTCCCAGTATAATCTATTTTGAAAGGAACACTTTGATGGCTTTTAGAGAAGTATGGACCAAAAGTAGAACAGGAAAACCTTATAGAAAATGATTTTAATAATCCACACAACAGATCATGATGGGTTAGGCTTTTGTGGTAGAAATGGAGGTGGTTAGAAGTGGATTTTGATTAAATTTAAATATAGAACCAATGGAATTTGCTGATAGATAGAATATGATATATGACAGAATAAATGTCCAGGGTGATTTTGGAATTGGTTTTGCTTGTTTGTTGGACAAGAATGAAGATGAAATTTCCATTCACTAAAATGGAAAAATGATTTACTTAATATAGTTTATTTTTAGAGCAGTTTTAGGTTCACAACAAGTTGAAAGAACAGAGAATTCTCATATCCACCCCCCACCCAAACTATCAACATCCTCTCACCAGAGTGGCATACTTGTTACAACGATGAACCAACACTGATACCATCATTAATCAAAGTCCACAGTTTAAATTAGGGTTCACTCTTGCTCTTGTAGTTTTATGGGTTTTGACAAATGTGTAACGATATGTATCTACCATTAGAGGACCATTTAGAATAGGTTCACAGCCACCAAAACCCTCTGTGCTCCACCTAATCATCCATCCCACCTCCCTAACCCCTGAACATCATGGGTCTTTTTAATGACTTCATAATTTTGCCTTTTCCAGATTGTCATATATTTAGAATCACATAATATATTGATTTTCAGATTGACTATCTTCACTTAGTAATATTTACTTAAGGTTCTTCATGGTCTTTGTGGCTTGGTAAATCTTTTTTTAGCAATGAATAATGTTCAATTGTGTGGGTATATCACAGTTTATTTATTGAACCACCTATTGAAGGACATCTTGATTATCTCCAATTTTGGGCAATTACAAATAAGTCTGCTATAAATATTCACATGCAAGTATTTGCACAGATACAAGTTTTCAGTTTATTTGGGTAAATACCATACAGTGTGATTGCAGGGTCCTATAGTAAGACTATACTTAATTTTGTAAGAAACTGCCCAACTGTAATCCAAAGTGATTGGACTTCCAGCAGTAATGAATGGGAGTTTCCATTGCTCCACATTCTTGCCAGCATTTAGTGTTGTCACTGTTTTTGATTTTAGTTATTCTAATAGATGTGTAATAAAAATTGCATTTTATCCTCTGTAAACATGCACACAATTTAAAGTCAAGGGTGAATAATCAAGTCATCACCTTTTGGACTCAGCATGAAACTTTTCCATAGAGGAACTTGTGCTAAGCTTGAATCCCATTACATTGCATAAGATGGGAGCACTGTAAAACACCTCGCTTTCATAACTACAAGTGATAGGTTACGACAGAGCTGAAGGTTTGACCAACAGTACTACTTATATGAGCCTTAAGACACAAATGATTCACATGAGTAAGTTTACAGTGCAGTATCATTGTGTACATGTTCTCTAAATGAGCTGCTCAGATTTGGGGGGTTCTATCAGAACATCTTGGAAATGAATGCCATCATCTTTGATAAAGATTTGAAGTCTTTTAATACTTTGAAAGCATTTTTCTTGAACTGTAAATGCAGAAGAGGACCTTAAAGATTATTTAGATTGACTCTTTCATTTTCCACCTGGGGCAGTTGAAGTCCAGAAAGTTTAAGTAATTTATGCAGCTTGTGGTTTGGATGATTTGCAGTACAGTACCCACAAGACATCTACTCCACACCCCTTCCATCACACCATCATGGCCCTTGAAATTAGCAGTCAATAGTGTCCTTCCAACCGCAACTTCTTCTTGTCTTTCTTGCCTGAGCAATTACAACTCAGTGCAATCTGCTATTCTGTTTCACAAAAGCTCTATCTACTTTCAAAATGGTAAATCAATTTATAACATGAAAATTGATGACAATGAAGGCTAATCCTAAAATCATGACAATTAGTAGAATATTTTTACATATCTTAGATTACTTTTCCTTAAATAAATTTCAAAACCTGTTATTTGTGTATCTGAAACATTAAAGATTTCTCATCCCTCTTTTTCTTTCACCTCCCCCCATTTCTTAAAAGCTGTAAATATTCCCCTCTCTTGAGTGATCCCTGGATTCTTTTCTTTCTTTTTCCCTCTTTTTATTGAATTTATTGTGGTGACACTGGTTAACAAAATTGTACAGGTTTCAGGTGCACAATCCCACAACACATCATGGGTACACTCTATTGTGTGCTCACCACCCCAACTCAAATCTCCATCCATCATTATTTATCCCCCTGAATCCCCCTCCTGCTCCATTCACTCACTCATCTAAGCAATCACCACAATTTTGACTATGTGCCTGAGTTGTGTCTTTTTTTCCTCTTTGTTCAATCCTTCCATCTTCCCAAACCCTCCCCCTCAACCCCAAGAGCTGTCAGGCTGCTATCTACGAGTCTGTCTCTATTTTGCTTGTTAGTTTATTTTGTTCATTAGATTCCATAAAATAGTGAAATCATATGGTATTTGTTTTTCCCTGTCTCTTTTCACTTAGCATAATGCTCTCCAGGTCACTCCAAGGGGAGGATTCTATCGTGTAAAGGAACCACAGCTTTTTATCCACTCATCTACTGATGGACACTTTGGCTGCTTCCAAATCTTGGCTATTGTAAGTAATGTTTCAGTGAACACAGGAGTTAGTATATTCTTCTGAATTAATGTTGCAGATTTCTTTACGTAAATTCCTAGAAGTGGAATTACTGGGTCATAAGGCAGTTCCATTTTAAATTTTTTGAAAAAACTTCATCCTGCTTTCCACAGTGATGCACCAGTCTGCATTCCCACCAACAGTGCATGAGGGTTCCCTTCTGTTCACATTCTCACCAACACTTGTTGTTTGTTGCTTTACTGATGATAGCCATTCTGATAGGTGTTAGGTGACATCTCATTGCGGTTTTAATCTGCATTTCTCTGATGATTAGTGACATTAAGCATCTTTTCAATGTCATCATCTTTTCTACTGGCCATCTGATGTCTTTTTTGGAGAAGTATCTATTTGGATCCTTTGTTCATTTTTAAATTGGACTGTTTGTTTATTGGTATTAAGTTTTTAATAAGTTCTTTTTAAATTTTAGATAGTAACCCCTTATCAGATGTATTGGCAAATATATTCTCCCCTTTAGTGGGTTGTCTTTTCATTTTGTCTAGGGTTTCTTTTGCTGTGCAAAAGCTCTTTAGTTTAATATAGTTCCATTTATTTATTGTTTCTATTGTTTCCCTTTCTGAGGAGATATATCCAAAAAAATATTGCTATGAGAAATGTCTGAGATTTGACTGCCTGTGTTTATATCTAGGATTTTTATGGTTGCAAGTCTAACATATAAGTCTTTAATTCATTTTGAGTTTATTCTTGTGAATGGTATAAGAAGGTGATCTAGTTTTATTTTTCTGCATGTATCTGTCCAACATTCCCAACACCATTTACTGAATAGACCATCTTTACCCCATTGTATGTTTTTGTTTCCTTTGTCAAATACTAATTGACTATAAAGGCATGGGTTTATATCTAAGCTCTCTATTCTGTTCCATTGATCAAATGTCTGTTTTTATGCAAGTATAATGCTGTTTTGATAGCTACGGCCTTGTAGTATAGTTTGATATCTGGTAGCATAATTCCTCCAATTTTGTTCTTATTTCTCAAGATTGCTGTTTCTATTCAGGGTCTTTTGTGGTTTCATAAAAGAATGAAATGTGGTTTCATTCCATTTTTTGGAATATTTGTTCTAGTTCTATGATGCAAGCCATTGGTATTTGATAGGAATTGCTTTGAATCTATAAATTGCTTTGTGTAGTAAAGGCATTTTAATGCTGTTAATTCTTCCTATTCATGAACACAGTATGTGCTTCCTCTTGTTTGTGTCTTCTTCTATTTCTTTCTTCAGTGTCCTATAGTTTTCCAAGTATAGGTCTTTTACCTCCTGTATAAGTTCATGAAGTATAAGTTCATGAAGACTCATACTCTGATGTACATTTCAACATCTCCCTTTTTTGTTACCTTTCTTTTCTAGCCTTATATTCTTCACTTTCTCTTTGTAAAGTCTAAGATTCTAATCTACCTAGAGATAACAGTGCACATTAGGTTATTCCTATAGTAATAAAAATGAAAATTTTACTTGTCAATATTATAAAATAATAACTAATTATATCAGCAAGAAAGAAGAGAAGCAATTTATTTCCTGACTTCCTTAATTACGAATAATGTCATCTGAGCAAACATCAAAAACATATTGTGATAAGAAATCTATTAACAAAGATGCAATTAATGTGCTCACATGTCAGGTTGATAAAGTACTGGGATTTATCACTAGAAAAATATAGAGTCAACTGCCATTGATATCCTCAGGGAAATTAAAAATTAATAAACAAGTAAGGACCTAGCAAGTAATTGTGGATGAGAAAATACAGATGTTTCACAGAAATAAAACATTTTCTTAATGTTGCTATTACTATAGTTAAATCACATAATGACAGATTATTTCAAGACACAAAAGGAAAAGAAGTTATCATTATGATATATTTTTAATACTAGGTTCTACCTCCATATCTAATTAAAATATCAGACGTGATATATGCCCAGCAGATATAATCACACTATAACCAGACTAAAAATGAGACTTGAACATAAGAAAAAGTATCATGCTACTAGATGTGAAGAGGGTGGGTTTTGTGAACATAAAAATGTTGGATTTGAAGTGGAAAATAAACCAGTTATCTTATGTATTAGTGGTTGACATGTTGAATTTAGTTCAATTTGTTAATTTTGACAAGTTATACAGATGACTGTTTTCTTTTAAGAAAGTAATATGACAATTAAATTTTGAAAATAGAAATGGAAACTGTGTGTTCCTGTGATAGTTTTCAAACTACATAGCATTTTTCTAAACTAATGTATTTGATTATTGAAAACCAGAATTTAATGATGCATTGTATAGAGTTGTATTAAACAAATACAACTTATTCTTGGAGTGCAGTATTAAAACATTATTTTGTCTCCCACTGTCTTTTAATTTTATTTTATGGGGCTAGATTCTCCCTGTCTTTGGAAGTAATGGTCTAAATACAAACATTAAAAAATGAACCAGGTAAGAGTTAAAACTAAATTTATTTAAAAATTAAGGAATAGCTTATCGCACAGCGTAGCTCCTAGAATCCTTTCTCAGTGTCCAGAACTACTATGACATCTTCAGTTTGCACCTGCTAAGTTCTGTTCATCCTTCCGTATAGGCTGCCCTCTTAGGCAGGAGCCTCTCTGTATGGACTTTCAGGTCCATACCTGATTCATGGGTTACATGTATACATTCTGAAGCCACAATAAAATATGAAAGTGCAGGCCACCGAATGAGGCTACTCTCCCCTTGTTAACTGCCAGCATGGTGCCCGACACCTTTCATCCTAGAGATTTCACAGGTGAGAGGAAGACCACACTCTTGGAGTGGTCTCATCAAAGGCTCCTCTCTACAGACTAAGAGGTAATGCAACCCCATCCCTACCCCTTTGAGAGGGGAGATTGCTACTTAGAGCACCTGAGCTCCTTACTAAGAAATTCTCCTTGAGTGCTCTCCTTAAAGACCCCTTTCTCAAACTTATGTTAAATAGCACCCTCTCTCCAACTGGGTACTAGAGATTTTTTTTTAATAATAAAGTCATGCATCTCCTGCCACTTCTTTTTTTTTTTTAAGATTTTATTTATTTATTTTTGACAGAAGGGAAGGGAGGGAGAGAGAGAGGGAGAGAAACATCAATGTGTGATTGCCTCTCACATGGCCCCCACTGGGGACCTGGCCTGCAACCCAGGCAGGTGCCCTGACTGGGAATCGAACTGGCGACCCTTTGGTTTGCAGCCCACGCTCAATCCACTGAGCTACACCAGCCAGGGTGGGTACTAGAGATATTTATTGACTGGAAGGATCACATGAAAATTTGTTGCAACCAAACACTGTGCACCTGAGGCAAGTATCATATATGCACTCAATATGGCACATACATCTGAATATAAATTTTGCATGCTGACCGATATTTAATATACCTCACCACATGCTTTGAAATATTTTACTGCAATTATAGAATGAGGTTTAAAAATATGCATGTAATGGTAAAAATATTTAACTCATAATTCTAAGGTAATTATCTCTGAAATATTCATTTATATATATTGAAATCTGATACTGTATATACACTCCTATTAAGTAATAGAGTTGGGTAAGTTTAAGTGTCAGGCCCAGGAGCAGGGCTTTGCCAAGACACACTGAGCTAAGTCTCCAACTCACAAAAATGACTTCTCTACATTTGTTGGGTGAAAGGGAGTAGGGAAGAAGGGATTTCTTTCTTTGCGGACCACCAAGGCTTATGCCATAAAACGAGGCCCTAGTCTTAACTCTGCCACTAGTTGTGTGCAACAGTCAAAAAAGGTAATTATCTTGGACCCCAATTTTCTCAGTCTTCAGTGAAGAGGTGAGTAGTTGTATGCTTTGAGCTGCCATGACCATAAAATCCTGACTCAACTCTTTTAAACAATCAGGAGACAGATGATTAGCATGACTTCCATAAGTGGAACAGCCTCCGCACACGTACCCAGGGTCTTGGCTCTGTTCCTCTGAAATTCTCTTGGTGCCAGCCTTGTCCACGGGCAAGCTGCAGTCCTGCTGGCTTCTTTCATGTGGGTTACTGGGCCACACGTCACTTATCAATATGACAAGATCCAATGGAAGAAAGAGCACTTTCTAAGAACAAGAAAACCTTTCCCTGATCATGCTAGCAGTCTTCTCCCAAGCCTTATGTGCTAGAATAAAGTCACCTGCCTTTTTCCAAGGAAGTCTTTGTCAAGAACAATAAGGTTTCAATACCTGGGTAAAGCAAGTGGAAGTTTAGCCCAGGGTCATATTGGGAAGAGTTAGATAATTGATAAAAATTTGGTTTTTATCAACAAGGCTCTGGAGCAGGCAACCAACAATATTTGTTATCATCACGTAGGTCTCTTCAGTTGTAAAATAATAGGATTAAGGTCTTTTGTCATTGGCTTGATTATGCCAAGAAACTGAGATAGGGGTGTGGTGAAATAGCTGTTAATAGATAAGGCCTACAAAGGCTACAACTGAGATCATGAGACCAATCCCCAATGGATCTATGGCTTAGAACTAGCAGAAGACTGGCCACATCCAACATGGCAACTAATTTCACCTCGTGGTAGCCTGTCGCTGCAATATACATTCATTGTAATACATTAGTATATTAAACACCACACTCCACACTGCCATGATAAAAAATGGAAAGCCCATATAAGGATACAATATGGACAATGGGGCTCTTCTGAGAAGTCTCCATCCCTTTCTTGGGAAAATCCTGAATATTCATGCCCCCTTTTGAGTGCCCTACCCTTCAATTAAATGAGCCGCAATAAAAGAAGTAAATCCCACTAGGGAGGGGTTTCTCTGCCTGTGGAGTAATCACTCTCTGTCTCATTGCTTCATTAATAAACTCCCTTTCACTTTAAACTCTATGTTGGCTTGTGTTTGAATTCTCTCCTGTGTGATGCCAAGTATCTACAGTGGGTTGCAAACCTTCAGCTCTGCATTAACGACTACATCAAAATTGGCCATCATAGGATAATTTACACAACATAATTTGGTAAACACTGCAAATCAGGGCCTTGCCCCCTAACCCCAACTGACGAGCCAGTTCACCAGCACACCACTAGAGGCAGTACATCAGTAAAACTAAGAGCAAGGATCCTGGAGTTACACTATTGCACTTCAAATACTATTTTTCCCATTTAATCTCTCTGAACATCAGTTTTATTATCTGTAAAATAGGGCTAATAATGCATATTTTGTAAGGTAAGACTATAATGGGATAGCGTATTTTATTTTTTAAAACTTTTAAATTTTATTTTTGATTTTAGAGAGAGGGAAAGGGAAGGAGAGAGAAAGGGAGAGAAATATTGATGCAAGAAAGAAACACTGATTAGTTGCCTACCATACATCCTCTGACCAGGGACTGAACCTGCAACCCAGGCATGTGCCCTGACTAGGAATCAAATTGGTGACCTTTTGGTTTGCAGGACAATGCCCAACCAACTGTGCCAAACCAGCCAGGGCAGGACAATGCTTTTTTTTTCTTTTTTTTTTTTTAAAGGGAGGGAGAAAGAGAGGGAGAGAAACATCAACATGTAGTTGTTTCTTGCACACCCCCTACCCGGGACCTGACCCACAACCCACACATGTGCCCTAACTGGGAATCGAACCAGCAATGCATTTTTATAAATATTATTTGTGGTAAAGATGGCCACAAATTTTTTATATTAAAATGTATGTTCTGTGTCCCCTCCCCTAGAATCTATATTTACATTATGACTACTTGTCCAATAGCATCTAATAATAGGATGATATGCCAGTGTCCATACCCAGGTCTTTAAGAAAGTGACAGCTTCCACTTCTTGTCCCTCAGAATACTCTTTTTGGGTGTTCCAGGATGCTCCAGAGAAACAGAAACAATAGGAGATAGATGGATGGATGGATGGATGGACACATAGATAGACTTATTTTCAGGAACTGACTCATGCAACCGTGGGGTCTGGCAAGTCCAAAATCTTTAGGGCACGCTGGAAGGCTGGCAGGCTGGTGACTCAAGAAATAATAGATCCTGTAGTCTCAAGTTTTATCTGGAAGTAGGATCCCTTCCTCCTTTGTGGACCTTAGCTTTTTTCTCTTAAGGCCTTCAACTGAGTGGATGATGCCTACCCATATTGTGGAGGGGTAACCTGTGTTACTCAAAGTCTACTGGTTTAAATGTTAAACACATCTACAAAAGATTTTCACATCAACATTTAGAATAGTGTTTGAGCAAACATCTAGGCCCCATAGCCTAGCCAAATTGACACATTAACTATCACAAGGGGATAGCCACTTCCAGGTAAGAAGTCCAACTACATGCTGCAGAGGACAAATAAAGAGACTCCAAGACCATATGGACAGGAGAGCAGCTGAGAATAGCTTTCCAATATCCCTGCCAAGACCCTGGGCATGTGAGTGAACCCATCTTGGATCCTCCAGTCTAACCCAATCATCAGCTGAATACCACAGAGTAAATCCAGTCAACGCCATGGACCCAAAGAATTGCCCGGATGAGCTCTCCTGAATTTCTGACATGCAAAATCATAATATAGTAAAAAGGCTGTTGTTTTCTAAGCCACTACATTTTATGGTAGTTTCTTCTGTAGGAAGATAAAACTATCTTTTTATTTAGGCTAGGCCTTATTCAGTAAATAGCCATAATATAATTAAGCATATTTTTAGGTTACTCAGCCTCATCACAAGCTTCAGGTGTGTTCCATTCTGGGAGCAGGCAAGCCTGACTCTAAGTGCATTTGCATGAAAAACAGGAGATTCCTGGAAAGTAAATAATCCTAAATAGAAACTAGAGTCTTGTAGATAATCCTGACTCACTTCAATCATTAGAATGTATAGACTTCTGTAAAAGTACTTGGTACCTTCCTTGCTCCCCAGCCTCACATGAATTAGTGCTCTAATCCTTGTATACGGAGATGAGTTTGCCATGGACTGGGGGGGAGTTGTGGAGAGGAAGAATACTATCATCAAAGCCTGAAGGAATTATTTCAAGTTCAATTCCAGTAAGATATAGAACACAAGCATCTCACATGTCCATTTTGCTACAGAACACAGCTTTGATACCACAAAAGTCTTTGCACCTCAGAGGTATAGTGCCCAATAGGAGGAGCAGTGATACTGTCCGCAGTGATGGAACTTGACAGAAGGCATGTCAGTGTCCAATGGCTTTTTAATGTCTGGGTTGGTAGAATCAGGTAGAAATGGTCAGGAAAATGGGAATCAAATGGGAGACCCATGTGGTCATCACAGGAGAGAAGGCGTAATGACCTCCAAGGCATGCTCTGAACATTAGAGGGAAAGTTCCAGGGAACTGAGGCCCCACAGGTGGAGTGAACACAATCAAAATGTGAGTCTGCATTCTTGCATAACCCAGATCCTCTTAGCCAACTCTGGACTCACTAATGTTCAGCGTTCCCTCTATAAAGCCATGTGAGTAATGCCCGTGAACACTCACTGCTATGAAGCCAATCTCTGCCACGCGCACACCATTTGGCAACGGCCACATGAGTGGTTACCAAGAATGAATCAGTCTGCTATGAAACCTATTGTATCAGTGAATGTGAAAAGAAATTTTTGTTAAATATTATATAAAACAGTGAAAAATGAATGCAAAAAAGTTATTTTATCTAAAAACTTTTATTTTTCAATAAGGACACACCACTATAAGAAGACACTGTCAATGGAAGTGTACGTGACAACATTGTGCAAGACTGGAACAAAAACACAGAAAGATTCTGCTCTCAGATTCCTTCACAGCTTCCTTAAAGTTCTTGCTCCTTTTTAAAGAAACCTAACATGGGACTTATATTCTAGGAGGGGGAATGTCCTGACATCTTTAAGGAACACCAAGACAACCTTCACCTGTCTTGCTTTGCTCTGGTTACCTCTGCAAATCAAATGGCATTCTATTAAGGTGCTATTTTATCTACCATGAATACTAGGCTAATATCTCTCTGCACACAACTTACTATAAAATAAGATTGTTTTTATTCATTTATTTTCCTGAGTTTCTCCTTTTCTTAAATAATTCTTGATATTGATTTAGACCTAGTTAGTGCTTTCTACATTTTCAAATTTTCACTGACTATTAAGAGACAAGAATTTTTTTTACTAACTTTACCAGCTTTCACTAACCTCATTTGGAAATCGAAGGCTGAATAGCCCATAGTTGTGTAGAAACCTGGTTCCTCAAACTTTCAGGATCTCAGAACTTCATTTCAGGGATTCTAACCTTTGGTTTTCAGTTGTATCAGTTAAGATAAGCAAATTAATTTATCTTGGTAACAAATCCTCAAATCTCAGTGGTGTGCACTTATAAGTTCATTTCTCACTCATAAAAAGTCTAATTTGGAGCTCCTGGTCAGCATTATTCGGGAACCAAGGCTTTCCCCATCATGTGGCTCAGTGATTCCATAAAGCCTAGGAATCCCTTGCTGGATTTTCTGCCTACAACCAGGAAACTGATATAAAGAATAAGCATGGGAAACAGCATAAGAATTTTTAAATGAACAGGTGTGCAAGAGGCACACATGGATTCCATCCATGTTGCATTAGACAGAATTCAGTTGCCTGGTGACATCAGGCCGCAAAGAACGCAGATACGTGGTCTAGCTGTGTGGCCTGGAGGAAGACGCACGTTTGAGTGGGCGCACCGCAGCCTCTTCCACCGTAGTTCTCCATATAATGTTTCCAACATATAGTAACAACTTTATCTGTGTCCTAAAGTGATATCTAGAGGTAAACATGAGAAGGTAAGAGGAAGATTTGCCCCCTTTTAAATTGTATTGCCCTTCTTAAAATAAAGAAGTAAGCTGCATCTTTCCTGTAACGTACTATAATATATTCTGAATTACTGCTGTCAATAAAAAATCTATTTCATTACTATAATATGCATTGACACTTGCCATCCATACATTACACATGTAGTTATAGAATGTAGACATCACTTCTATAGGAATGAAAAGAAATGCTTAGGAGGGAAATGAGTCCTGAGTAACAACTTTTAAAGCAAATTTCATTGTTATTACTGATTTGCAATTGAAGAAATGTAGTTGGTTGAATGACTTGTTTGACTTTTCAAAAACTAATGATAAATAAGAAGGTTTTTATTACACAAAGACAATTTACAGGTTACAGAAACACCTTCTATCCATTTTAGACTTTAGAAGGCTATATAAAACCAAATGTGATATGAAACAATAGAATAATTAAAAATTTGGAGAATATACTTCATGGAGGTTTATCCTAAGGAAAACCAAGCTAGAATTACATAAATTAGAGCTCTACAAACATTCTTCTTAATATATAATTTGGAAATGAAATAACCAAATCCAATGTAAAGGAAATATTTAAAATGATTAATTTAAGATGTTTCACCAAAATTCTTTAATCCTAAATATCCCAAGGAAATACAAAACTTTAAAATCCAGAAAAGCTTCAAACTGTTTTAAAAATCTCAATTATATACTTCTAATATTTTTATTTTGTTTTATTTTATTTATTTTTTAAAAAATACAGAACCTTTCACAAATTTGCATGTTATCTTTGTGCAGGGGCTACGAACAATTTCTAATATTTTTAAAGAATATCCAAAATAAGAATACAACAGATCAAATAGCTTTCATGGACTCTCTTTCCAAAATGGCCATGTGACAATCCCTTTAGGAGAAAGGTAATCTGCTTGTCTTTCTGTCTTGTTTGAATGACCTCCTGAGAAAAAAATAAAATGATGCCTCCTTGGTTGCTTTTAAAAAAATCATTTTCCAGTCAGCAGTGCTTAATCCTCCTCATCCATTTATTCATCCCAGCCCAGGCCAGGAATATTCTGGCATAGTTCAGAACTAGAGGGTTGGATGGGTGGTGTCTTTGGAACTGTTATCGCTAGTGGAATAATGATTCATTTGACCAGAGAGGCCGAAGAACAAATTGGAGAGGCCTGGGAAGCAGAACCAAGTTCCAACAAAACAGTGTAGTAGGTGAGATTTATTTTCAGCTTTCTTGATCTCTTCCCTTTCATTAATCTCCCCTCTTTAATTTCCTCACTGTGTGGATGTAACCTCAGACAAGGCACCATGATCTAGAGCTTCTCTCTTTCTTTAATTTTGGGTTCCATTTCCTCCAGCCTGCTTTAATATCCTAGATGACATTTATTGACATAATCAATTAATTTTCAGTAATATGTTAGTGCACATCAGTGCCTCAGTGCCTGTTATTCTATCCACAACCATTAGTATTTTAACATAGACTTATAGCCCATGAAAACTTTAATTTCTCTCTTGGCAGCTGATAGAGAATTTTGAAGATGTAGGAACAGGAGGACCACTCCACAGCCTTCAAGTGGGAACCACATCTGTACCATATTTGTGGCCTTCTCCTTTGATAATGGGCCAGTGTTTTTATTTCCTCCCTAATGTGTAATAGGATAGTGGGTTTGTATGAAGGGAACAATCTCCTACTAGTTATTTATATAACTCATGTTCTAATAAGACTGATTATTTCGTTATTTTAGATTACAATTTTCCCCTTAAGGTGATGGTTCCCATTTGGAACGTCCACAGGGGCTAGGTAGGTGCAATAAATGTGTGAATCTGGCAGTACCTGCTCCTATCTACCAGGATTTAAATTCAACTGTCTTAAACATCGTGCTGGATAAATGAAACATGCTTGCACTCTCTGCTTTAAGACCCATAACAGCAAAGCCAGACCTTTGTGGTAAGAGAGAGGAGGCTTAAGAGGTGGATGAGCACGGTCTTGGACTCCTGACTTGAGAATGGGCAAACTGAGATCGTAAGGGAGGCAGAAGGCACTCCCTCCTGGTCTGGATGATGAAAGCAAGGTCAAGCTATCTAATCTGTAATTAAGAGAGGAGAGCTAATTACCAACAAGGAAACAAATGACACTTTAAAAAAGATGTCCCTTTGTAAAGTAAATAGATGATAAGATTATGGGATTTTTTATTTTCTGCCTTACAATGTAATCTACTTTCAAATGCTATACAATAAACAAATAATGCTTTTATAATCAGAAAAGAGAATAATAAAGTCTCTGTTCATTAAGATCAACATGCTTATAAAAGAACGTTTATACTAAGATGTTTACAGGACCATGCCCAAGTGGCAGGCAGTAAGTAGTGGCGACCAAGGGGATCCGGGTCAGGACGTGAGGATGTCTCCTGAGAACTGTGGTTGCCCGTACCGGTCTCCGGGCAGGATGCCGTGGAACAGTCTGTAGTGATGGACTCACCTCAGGTGCTCTGCGTGCAGAAATGCCTATTGTGCTTATACCCTCTGTGTATTTTTCATTTGTTTCCCTGGTCATTTTGAAGGTCCAGCCTGTCTAAACTGTGCGAATGGGAACAAGAAAGAACTCTTGTCTATATTTGAGCAGAGGGGTAGAAAACAAACTCCTAGAAATCCCGCTTGGTGGTAGCAGCTCTGAGGACCACTGAAGGGAAAGTGAAGGTCTGAAAGGTGGCTGACCCCGATTCTCCTTCCGAAGTCATGCAGGGGGTTCAAGATTTACACTTTTCTGAGAGAGGAAGACAGCATTCCCTAAACCTGGAATAAAATGAGTCAGGTGATGCCCTCAAACCCCAATTTTTAATTTTCTTTCATTGCAGATGGGCAATTTTTCACAAGAGAAATGTGACTCAGGGTTCAGCTTCAACAGATATCCACAGATAAAGTATCTTCACGCAAACGGGGAGAAACCCTACAGAATTAGTTTTGGGGGAAAACCCTACAGAATTAGTTTTGGGGAAAACCAAAGAGATCTTCTTCTGTGTCTTGACTACCATTTTTGTCTATGGCCACTACTAAGCTAGAGGAGGAGGAAGAAACATGGTTTTTTCAGATGGTTGATTGCCCTCATTTGTACCTTGGCCAGAGTTGGAGATCTAAAGCTCCAGGACCCTGATGATATTTTTCCTAACTGCTCACCAGTTAACAGATCTACATCTCAATCTGTTATTTAAAGTCATCCACTGTATGCTCTATTATTAGTTTTATATTGCTGTATAACCAAAAATTACCACAAGTTTAGCAGATTAAAACAACACCTACTTATTGTCTCATAGTTCTGTAGGTCAGAAATGTAGGAAAGCTCAGAGGTGGACCCTGCTCCAGACCTCTCACAAGATCAAAGTCAAGGTTATCAGTCAGACTTTCTCATATCTGGAGGCTCTGGGGAAAAACCCACTTCCAGGAACATTCTGGTTGTTGGCAGAATTCAGTTTCATGCAGTCATAGGAATGAAGTCCTGTTTCCTTGATGCCTGTTCTCAGTTTCTAGAGGCAGCCTGCATTTTGTGGCTGACAGCACTTCCTTCTTCAAAACAGCAACGGTGCACTGAATTCTTGCGCTTTGAATCTGACTTCTCCCGCCTTCCTCCTCTGCCAGTGTGAGAAGGATCTCTGCTTTTGAGGGCTCATATACCTACACTGGGCTCACCTGGATAATCCAGGATACCCTCTCAATTCTAAAATCAGCCCATCAGTAGCCTTGATTTTATTTCCAAAGTCCCGTTTTTTCCACGAGAAGTAACATGATGATATCTCATTATGTTCACAGGTTACAAGGATTAGGAAATGGAATCTTAGGGGGAGGAGGAGTTTTAGAATTCTGCCTATCAAAGACCCTAAGCAACACTTCCAGCTGAATCAAAACAACTCATTCCTTCAAACCACCCTCACAGTATCCTGACTGTATCTTGTCTTACCTAGTTTCTTTTGCTGAGAATGCATCTTTCCTTACACACCCCACTACCCAACACCTATCTGGGTCCTACAGATGCTTCAAGGTCAACTTCAAAGGGTTCTTTCCTCAAGAATCCCTCCGAGTGTGACCTGACCTTCTTACTATCCATGCAGCTACTTCTCTTCTGATCTTAATTACATTTTGCATTTCATTTATTTACCTTTATACTTAGTCCTTCGTAATGAAAATTGAAGCAAATGCCTGAAAGGCCATACCTGTGTTTTTATCACTGTTGAGTACCTCCACCATCAGTCCCTTGTTACTGGTTGAGTTATCATATACTGGATACGGTATTTACTAAAAAGAAAAAATTCATTCTTTTCTCCAAGAACAATTACATTCTCTTCTCCAGTGGCTTGAACCTGCGTGTGGGAACACCCTGCTCTGCTCTGCATGTGCTGCCGTCTGCCCCTCTCCCAGCACCTACCACCCTGCAGTTCCGACTGTCTCTTTACACTGCAGCCTCTAACACAGAATGCTTGGAGAACAAGGTCTGCACTTGAGCCATTTGTTCTTTCATTTGGTTATTGAGTACCTCCTAGTAATGCTAGGCCCTCTGCCACGTATACAAATACCACAGTGAACCCAACAGACGTCATGGAACATACAGTCTGATCGGAAAGGCAGATATTGGAAAACCAGTCACAGAAACAGATGCATATGTACAAAGTGCAGTAAGGAATGTGAAAGAAAAGTGAAAGATGCTATTTGAGAGAATACCAGGGAACCTTACTAAGTTGGGAGTAATAGCTTTCCTAAAGAAGTGACATTTAATCTGAAACCTGAAAGGACAGGAACTTTTCAGGAAAAAACATTGGTAAGAATGATCTAGGTGTAAGCAAGGGAGATGATGTGACATGAAGCTAGAGAAGTAAAACGTCAGGTCATTCAGAGCCTTACAGGGGTATATTGAGAATTTGAATTTTAGCCTAAGTGCCATTATAGTCATAGGAATTGAAGTTCTAAGAAAAAAAGCAATGTGGCTACACTGATATTTTTCAAAATAATGTAAGCAATAGTGCAGAGATGAATTGAAAGAACCACCTGAGAAATCAGGGAATTGGGAGGCCACTATAGTCGTCCAGGGCACTCACCACATACAAGTGTTGCATGACACACAGACCTTTCTATTAAATATTAACTGGACTCTTGAGCTTCCATTGGGTGGTGTCCTACCTCAAACATTTACTTTACTTTGGATATAAAGACCTTAAAATGTTATCCAATAATATTTTTCTGAAAGCTTAGAATGTTTCTGTCAGTACAGATGATCTGACTTGTAATATTTATGTGACTCAATTAAATGCCACATGTGAAACACCTCACACATCAAATGGCTTATGGTAAGCGATGGAAAACTGTTAACTCTTTTGTGCCTCCTCTTTATGTAGTCCTCTCTAAAACATGGTATATTGATGCCACTTCATTTAAACTGCTATTTCCTCATCAGAAGCCAATCATAGTGCAATATTCAAATGTTCTAAGAATGCCATTACCAAATAAATTTTCCAAAGTACACCAAAGTTATATACTGTTTGTTTATACTACTAAGCGTACTACATGCATCAAGAAAAGTCACCATACAATCATAACGAACATGATTCCTGAAAAGGGTAAAACCCTAGTGCACATTCTGAACTGGCTGCATACTCCACTGCACTGGGTTCAGAGTCAGTAAAACAGAAGTGATAAATGAGTTAGCATGACCCAATATCAATAAGTACTCTGCCCACATGGGTTTTATCCAAGGCAGTTTAAAAATGTTGAGGAGGAAAAAATAGACCAGTGGCAGAGATCCTGGAAAACTAGAATATTTTGGAATAACATCCAAAGAGAATAAAGTAGGTGAAATTAGAAAGGCTAAACTACAAAATGTGAAGAAAATCAGTATGATTGGCACACTGAATACATTCTTGTTGAAATAGGAGTACAGAAGTTCTGATGACTATGCATGTGAAGTATTAGAGATTTCAGTTGATTTACAAATTGATGCAGTTGTTGACTAATGTTGGATTAGAGGTCAGTTTTTCTGATATGCCAGAAATCTTTCACTTAGTTCTTCCTCCAAATGGGCTCTCTATTCTTCTCCACCTTGCTCATTATTTAGGGAAGCTGACTTGCATGGATTACATCAATGGGCTCCCAATCCTCTGGTTCCCAGTTTGGTTTGGCCAAAAGGAAACTGAGAGTGGGAGGAAATTGAGGACAGAGTATTTGTTTTCCCAATATCCATGCTGTTCATTCACCTTGGGCAGTCTGTCTCCCTTGACAGAAGGTCACTTTTCTACTCTATATATCAGCTTCATGAGACATTCTGTCCTTCTGGGTTCTGGTAATATCTTCCACCATTGTCCACTTATCTCTAGGGGTAGTGAAAACTTGCTTCTGCTAGCTCCAGCTTTCTACACTATCTCTTGTTTCCCCTCCCCACTACACACACACCTTTGTAATTAGTCCCTTTTATAAATATAGTCTCCTCAAGTTATGCTAATTTGAACATGGTATCTTTTCATTTTGAGATCTTGCCTGATGTCCATAATTCCTGACAAACTCTGTTTCTACTAGACTTGTGTTTCCAAAACTTCAGTTATTCATTTCAAGCCAGAGAAGTCTGAGCAACTGATCTTTGTTCTCATGCCACAGCACTGAGTTCAGAAACATCCTTGAGTAAGATTTGGCCAGCCTGGGTGGGGAGAAGGTGATAAATGGGGGCTGTGTTCCTGGCTTGAGTGTTCTGTACTAAAATGTGCTCTGTAGTCACAAAGCATATTGCACAACACTAAAACTGATGAGGTGCACCTGGCACCTCATGATGAGGGGGTATCCAGCACACAAACTAGCCTCCTATAAATGACTTTGGCCTTCTGTATTTAAGGTGGACCTGAAGGGGACAGCTGACCTTCCAGAAGTTCTGATGTGACCTTCAATGACTCCTGTTCAATGACACACCTAAAACCATGTGGACCCCGGATGAAGATTCTGGGTTCTCAAAACTTGCATACCTGTTTGACCTGAGAAATGTGGCTGATCTTTCTGTTCTTCCTTGTGGATGCTCTGGCTTCATCCATTATCTTTCCACTGTGTCAACTTTCTGTAACATAGGCCAGGAGTCTCTGAATCTGCTCACTGTAGATATACTCTTGACACTTGTCAGTAAAGTAGTCATGTGGCTTACTGTCTTTATAACTTATGCTTGATCTGCATATCACTTTTCAATCAATTTTAAAACCACTCATTTCAACAAATACTTAATATGTAAAACATCAGTAAAACCACAGATTTGATGTCCTAGTTATAGAACATTGAGAGAAAGACATAACACTGTTAGTTTCTGTTAATACAGTAGTAGGCTACAGTAGGCTAAGTACCTGGATCACTCTTTCATTGAAATCAATGAAAGATAAAAAGAATTTTTAAATCTTCATAAAAGCACAGATGGGCTGGCATAAAAGTAAATAATTCCCAGAGACTGCCCAAGCAGAGGTTTCCACAACCTTATGATAGGCAAGAACAGGAGTTAAGCTCCAAAGCCTCATCAGAACGGGGAAACCTAAGAGGAGGAGAACGTCTCTGCTTACGGAACTCGAACTCCCAAATTCTGAGCTTCACAGTGCTGAGTAGAAATAAGTTGTCCTCTCTTTAAACAATGAAAAAAGAGGAAAATTATTGTTGAAAATTAGGGACTAAAAAAGTAGCCTTCTTTAGCCTGAACCTATACTACCTAAGCAGACCAAAATTACCCAATTCATAAATGTAATTCAGAGTGATCCAAAAAGTTTAATGTTCCCATATGCTTAGCTGAAGCAAATACGATTCTATCTGGAGGAATCACCTAAATCCTAGGCCTCAAAAAAATTCCTGGAAATAAACTGACAATAAAAATGAGCAATCATAAGCCCAAAAAAAACCTAGTCAAATAAAGAAATAAAGCTTCCTGAAGAAGAATAAGTAAAAACTGCAAAGAGATGGGACAGAAATCAGGAATTTCAGAAACTAAAAATATCAGAACACGGATTCTAAAAATATTGTACTTCTCATGTTTAAAGAAATAAAAGACATCACTAAAAATATATGCAGATATCAAGAAACTATAAGAAATGACCAAGCAGATTTTTAAGAATCAAATAAAAATTCTAGAAATGAAAACGCTAATGGTAAAAATTATATACATATGGGTTTAACAGCAATTTATATATATATGTCAGAAGATAATTAGTTAACTGGCAGATAAAGCTTAGTTATCCAGAATGTGTGCAAAGAAGCAAAGAGAAAATAAAACACAGGAAGACTACATTAAGAAGTCTAACATGTGTCAAGACATAGTTTTATGCAGAAAAAAACATGAACCAGAAATAATTGTTTAAAAATAATAATATTAGAGAATATTACAGGACTGATGAAAGACATCCACCCTCAGATTCAAAATACCTAATAAATGCCAACCAGGGTAAATATAAAGAAATCCATATCTAGACTTCCCACAATGAAACTTTAAACACCAAAGAAAAAGAGAAACTCTTAAGAATGGCCAGTATTTTTTTTTAAAAGCAGAAATGAAAAACATATCATTTCCAAAGAAATAGCTGTTCAGTGAACAGCTGATACACAGAGAGAAAATGTGTCAACCTAGAATTATAACACCCACCAATATCTTTTAAGAATAAAAGTAGGTTTGGGGTCAAGATGACAGAGTAGGAAGTGCTGTGCTTGCCTCCTCCCATGACCACAGCAAAATTACAACTACAGAACAACTGCCATTGAAAACTGCCTGAAATCTACTGAACAGAAGTCCTGTATCTAAGGATACAGTGAAGAAGCTGCGTTGAGACTAGTAGCCGGGGAGGAGAGACCCATCTGTGGCATCTGAGTATCAGGAGGGATATATCAGCTATGGAGGTACCCCTGAGGGGTGAAGGGTGCCAGCCCACACTAGGCTCCACAACCCAGGGTCCCAGTGCTGGGAAGAAAAGTCACCATAACTTTTGGTTGTGGAAACCAGCAGATTGTGGCTAGGTGAGACAGAGGCCTTCTCAAGTCCCAGGCATTTTTATTGAAGGGCTTGTGCATGGATTTACTTGTTGATGGACTCCCTCTGAGCTCCTACGCTGAGGCAGCAGCTCAAAAGGCACCAGGGACACATGGGGGAAAACTCAATTGTCTGGCTTCCGGGCAAAGGTTAGAGGGGCAAACAAAAGTGCTCACAGAAGCCACTGTTCCTTTGTTGAGCCCTCCCCCCTACTTAGCCTTCAGGCTTAGGCAAGTGCCAAATCTGAGTCTCCATCAACCTGGTAAACATCATTTGCTCCATCCTGAAGATACCCTGAGACCCCAACCCACCCAACTTATGGGCCCACCCAAGCCATATCCAGTGGTTTTTCCATACAAATGACATATCTTGGCCCATGCTAAAGACTCCTAAAATGTCTCAAAGGTTCACAAACTGCAAACAAGCAGCATCTGGTCTTAGTGTCCCCAGTATCTCTTGCTAAGCAGCCCCAAGCCTGGCACTAGCAGCAGCCAGCTTCAGTTTACAGCTTAGCCTCTCTCAGGCACCTCCAAGCAAAGCACAAGTGACAACTGCACGCAGATCATTTTGAGCTCATTCCCAGTAGTCCTGGGAAGTGCAGTGACTGGCCTTGGCCTATATCAGAGCCTCTGCCAAGAGGCCCCAGAACTAAAATTACTGGTGCCCAGTTTCTGACAACACCAGAACACTATTTAACGACCCCTACAAACGATACACCTAAAGTGCAGATTCAGCAGCACCAAAGCCCAACTGAAGCAAATCCTGCTCCATAGGATCAGCCCTGCACAACAGCTCCTCCCCTGTAGTCACGGCCAGCCCTCACAACCAATCATCCTGAGGGTCAATCCCTCCCACTCATATGTCAACCTCAATCAGGAGTCAACTACAACAGGAGAGCACACAGAACCACACAAGGGACACAACTGAAGCACCTGGCTCAGGCGACCAGAGAGACTGCATCACTGTGCTTCACAGGGTACGTAGTACATACTCTACCAAGCCTAGGATATGTGGCAGCTCTACCTAATACATAGAAACAAACACAGTAAGTCAGTCAAAATGAGGAGACAAAGAAACATGTCCCAAATGAAAGACCAAAACAGAACTCCAGAAAAAGGACTAAACAAAACAGAGACAAGAAATCTACTAGATGCAAAGTTCAAAGCAAAGGTTATAAAGATGTTCAATAATCTCAGTAATAAAGATATTGGAAACAGAAAATGGAAACAGGAAACAGAAAAAAGAACTAGTAAGAAATAAAAAAATACATTAGAGGGAATGAACAGCAGATTAGAAGATGCAGAAAAGATCAAATCAGTGAGTTGTAAGATAAGTAGCAATAATCACACAAGCAGAACAGTGGAAATAATAAATAAACAAATGAATGAATGAATAAAATGAGGATAGTTTAAGGGGTCTCTGGGACAACATCAAGCATGGCAACATTCCCATCACAGAGGTACCAGAAGGAGAAGTGAGACCAAGAAATGGAAAACCTATCTGAAGAAATAATGATGGAAAACATCCCTAACCTGGAGAAGGAAATAAACATATAAACCTAGGAAGCACAGAGTCCCAAAGATGAACCCAAAGAGGCCACACCAAGACACATCATAATTAAAATGCCAAAGGTTAAAGACAAAGAGAGAATCTTAAAAGCAGCAAGGGAGAAACCCATTAGGCCCTGGCCAAGGAGCTCAGTTTGTTAGAGTGTTGTCCTGACATGCCAAGGTCAGGGCACGTACGAGAAGCAACCAATGAATACATAAATAAGTGAAACAACAAACCGATGCCTCTCTCTCTCCCTCAAATCAATAAAAATAATAAATAGAAAAGAGAAAAACAGTTAGTTATCTACAAGGGAGCTCCCCTAAGACCTGTCAGCTGATTTCTCAACAGAAACTTTGCAGGACAGAGGGACTGGCACAAAATATTCAAAGTGATACAAGGCACAGACTTAACAACCAAAATTCCCTAGCAAAGCTATCATTTATAATAGCACAGATAAAAAGAGCTTCTCAGACAAGAAAAAGCTAAAGGAGTTCATTACCACCAAACCAGTATTACACATTAAAGAAAATGAAAAAAAAAAGGATAAAAATAGGAATAATAAAGTGGCAATCACTACATATATATCAACAACTATATTAAATGCAAATGTATTAAATGCTGCAATCGAAAGACATAGGGTAACTGAATGGATAAGAAAACAAGACCTTTACACATGCTGCCTACAGGAGATTTTGGATCAAAAGACACACACAGAGTGAAAGTAGAATAATGGAAAAAGATATTTCATAAAAATAGAAACAATCAAAAAGCTGGGGTAGCAATAATTATACCAGACAGAATAGACTTTAAAACAAAGGATGTAACAAGAGACTAACAAGGACCCAGCAATTCCACTTTTCAGTATTTTTCTGAATAAACCCAAAAAAGTAATTGAAAAAGACATGTGCACTCACATGCTGCAGCATTATTTACAGTAGCCAAGATATGGAAGCAACCTAAATGCCCATCAATAAATGAATGAATAAAGGAGAAGTGACACAGATACACAATGGAATATTACTCAGCCATACAAAAAAAAAAAAAAAAAGAATGAGATCTTGCCATCTACAACAACATGGGTGGACCCGGAGGGTATTATGCTAAGTGAGATATGTCAGACAACAACAAATACCATATGATTTGACTTATATGTGGAGTCTTAAAAACAAAATAAATGGACAATCAAAACAGAAACAAACTCATAGATAGAGAATTTTGATGGTTGCCAGATGGAGGGGCATTGGAAGCATGGGTAAAAAAGGGGACAGGATTAAGAAGTACAGATTGGTAGTTACAGAGTAGTCATGGGGATGTAAAGTACAGCATAGGGCATATAGTCAATAGTACTGTAAAGGTGCAGGGTGTCATATGGGTACCAGATTTATTGGGAGTGACCACCTAAGTTATTAAATGTCTAATCACTATGTTGTACATGTGAAACTAATTTAATATTGTGTGTCAACTGTATTTGAAGAATAAAAATTATTTAAAACATTAAAATAGTCTTGGCTGGGTTGCTCAGTTGGTTAGAGTGTCACCTTGCTATGCTAAAGTTGTAGGCTCAGTCTCCAGTCAGGGCGCATACAAGAAGCGATTAATGAATGCATAAATGAGTGGAACAACAAATTGATGTTTGTCTCTCTTTTTCTCAAATCAATATATAAAAATTAATTAATTAAAATAAAAATAAAAGTAGTTGGGATTACACTAGAGAAAAAGAGTAAAAATTAATTAAAGATGTTTTCAGGCAAATCAACTCTGAGAAAGTTTGGTACCTAAAGGCCCTTACTAAAAGAAAATTCTAAAGTATGTTAGGTAGGTAGAAAAATAATGATGAAATTTAAAAAACATAAAATAAATTTTTAAAAATTTTTTAAAATTTATTGTTCAAAGAAAATAAATTTAAAAGCAATCCTTTTGTAATAATTTGTAAAATAAATAAACATCACTAGATTGATCAACAAAAGCCCTAACAGAATGTAGAGAGAAGGATAAATACAAATAAAAATGACACTAATAAATGACAAGAAGAAAACATGAATCCCTTTAAACCAACAAATTTTAAAATTTGAATAAAATGATCAATCACCCCCATATTATTAACAAATTGACTCAAAAAAGTTAAAATGTCACCTGAACTGACATTTTAACTTTTTTTTTAAATATTTTATTTATTTATTTTTTAGAGAGAGGAGAAGGGAGGGAGAAAGAGAGGGAGAAACAGCAATACATGGTTGCCTCTCACATGGCCCTCACTGGGGACCTGGCCCGCAACCCAGGCATGTGCCCTGACTGGGAATTGAACCAGGACCCTCTGGTTCCCAGCCCGCGCTCAATCCACTGAACTACGCCAGCTGGGCTGACATTTTAACTTTTAAAGAAATCTTACTTAGAAACCTAGAAATAAGAAACCCTAATAAAATACTAGCAAATTGCTTCCAACAATGCACACCATGTAATATCACCATAAACATTATCACTGTAATTAAAGCCTGGATTAATATTATAAAATCAGTTACCATGGTTCACCACCATAAATAGATTAAAGGAGAAAAATCATATGATTACCCTACCAAATACAGAAATTGCATTTGAGAAAATACAGCCACATTTAAAAACAAAACCCTTAACCAAGTAGAATAAAAGAGGAGTCCCTAATGCTTATATACCCGAAACCTGCGGTGAGCAGCCCACTTAAGAATGAAAAACAGCAGAAGGAATTCTGTGGCCATTCTGCCTACGTTCTTCCGTCTGTCACCCTCTCTCAGTCCAGGAAACCACTCTTGCTGCTACTTCTCAACCGTATGCCCAAGACAAATTTCAAATGAGTGAGTGTGTTGTGTTGTGGGATGGTAAAGTGGCTTATCCTTAGAAATGGCCCTCGGTTTTCAATCATTTGTCGTTATCCTCAGAAGCACAATGGCCTTCCTTATTCCCTGGCCCAGCACACTAGCGTGAGCCCCAGCAGCACGTCCAGTGTGTTTCACCCGAGCACTCAGAGCAATAGCAGCACTGGGCGCCCTCAGCTTTCCAAGAAGTTTTTGTTTTTATGGAAATTCTAAGTAAAAATGGAACTCTTAGAGTTCAGCTTCTACATTTCTTTTGTACAGTAGTCCTCCCTTATCCATGGGTGATATATTCTAAGACCCCCAGTGGAGGCACTGAACCCAATATATATTGTATTTTTCCTATACATACCTATGATAATATTTAACTTATAAACTAGGCACAGTAAGAGATTAGTAACAATAACAAATAATAAAATAGAACAATTATACAATATACTGTAATAAAAGTTATATGAATTTAGTTCTTTCTCTCAAAAATCTCTTACTGTACTCATCATTCTTCTTGTGATGATGTGAATAATAAAATGCCCCAAGTCAAGGACTTCTACTGTGGCAGTGATTTCCACACGCGTGTAAACACACAGTCCTGAGAATTTACACGTTTTGAGCACAGCTCTGTGTGATTCCCGTGTGAGCAAGTGTGGATCATGTCTGTGGAATGGGAATTCTCTAATAGGAATTTGGCAAAGATGTATCTTAAAAAATTCTGGCTTGCTGTGCCCTGCTATGAGTAATCCTACCCCTGTTCTGCTTAATCCCATGAATAATCAATCCAATGTAAATGTGTCTTAATGCCTCTAATAAAAGCCCCAGCTAAGCAACCCACAAGGTCTTTCTCCCCAAGATGGGGATGGTGGAGGAGACCCGTGGTCGCTGGATTCTCACCTCTAAACGTGTCTCTGGGTAAGATTGATTCACGCGATCGGGGCGGTCCCCCCACGGATTTTGCAGGTCGAAATCCGCGACATCCTACCCTATCACTTAAGGCAGGGGTGTCAAACACATTTTCACCGAGGGTCACATCAGCCTCATGGTTGCCTTCAAAGGGCCAAATGTAATTTTAGGACTGTATAAATGTAACTACTCCTTAACAGTTAAGCAAGAGCTCGGTGCTGCCGCTGGGTAGAAACAAGGTGCAGGGATGGATAAAACAAGGTGGAGCGGTGGATTCGGCCCTCGGGCCTTGTGTTTGCCACCTGTGACTTAAGGGAAGCACTTTGTGGCTTCTCTTGGGCTTCTCCAAATTGCCAGGATCACTACACTTGCACCTTGGGGCCATTATGAAGTAAGACAAGGGTAACTTGACCACAAGCACTGCACTACTGAGACAGTCAATGTGATAACAGAAACCGCTACTAAATGACTAATGGGTGGGTAGCATATAGTGTGTGGATACACTAAACAAAGGAATAATTTACATCCCAGAAGGGGCCAAGTGGGATGGCAGGATGGTGTGAGATTTCATCATGCTACTCGGAACGCAATTTAAAACTTATAAACTGTTTTTTTTTTCTGGATTTTCCAATTAATATTTTCAGACTGCAGTTGACCATTAAACCATGGAAAGTAAAACTGCAGACAATGGGGAAGGGGAGGGTGGACAGTGTGGGAGTTAGGGGATGGGGGATGAGGGATGGGAGAGGGAGGGCTACTGTGACCTAAGAAAATCATCTCATAAGCAAATACTAAAAAGGCTACATTTGCTTTCCCTTGTTTCCTCTACTCTGTGCTGATCACTCTGTAGCCCCTGAGGGGTTTTTACCACAAGTACTAAGTATTCGGTAAGATCCTCTCTAACTCAATCTATTACTGTCAACTACCAGACCCAGAAGTCACAATGCTTTTTGAGAGTCTGCTTCATGTCAACCCAACATTTCCCCAACGAGGACAAAAGTACTGATCCAAAGAAATCTCCTTTGGGGTTATAGCGAGTCTTCAGAGCAGACGTGTCCTGGATGTGGACCAACAAGCACTGGGAAGAAGTCCTGGCAACCACAAATTCAACACCAAGTTAATGTTTACTGATCCCCTACGACGTGCCTGACATTATCCCACTGCGCCAGCTCCGTTGTTCCTCACAACAACTCTGTGATAGGGGTGCTTTTGTGGGTCTCATCTCATAGCTAAAACCACCAAGCAACGGAAAGGCTATGACATCTGTCCAAGGTTACACCAATAGTAACTGCAGACACATGACTTGAACCTACACAACAATTAAGAGTTTACACACTGGACCGCTTTGCCAGGTGTCTAGAAATAGTAGTTTCTTTATTTTCTTTAAATAAATTTAAATTGCTCCCTGAGTCCTCGGATGGAAGGAAGTTCCATCTTGGTCATTATTAGGGCACCCGATCAGTGTTTAGAGCTCTGCAGTTTATGAATCATCCTGTGTGTAGTTCCCGGTGGACTCGTGTGCAGTATCTCGGAACTTCACTCTAGAATGTCACATTACTATGTGTCTCCAAAACACAGTATTTCCTCCAAAGGCCTGCCTGCTTGAATGATGGGGGGTTTTATTTCAGTCAAGTTTGTAGGGACTTCTTCAAGCACCTCTAGGCTTAAGTAAGAATCCCAGAGGCACAAGCAGGCCAGGATATTTGGGAAAGCTCCCCTTGCTCTCTTGTTCCCCTTGGCCTCTCCTCCAAACTGGTTACTGGGCATGTGTTTATCGTCCAGTCCTGCCTGGTGCCTTGAAGTCAGAAGCTTTGCTGGTTAGATGCCAACCTTGAGCTCAGGGGGTCAGTATCAGAATAGAGCATGACAGTACTTGGTACCCAGCCTCAGAGCCACACCACTCATCCGGTCCCCCAGAAACCCTGATGGTTCCTGGGGTCATAGGAGACAACGGGTCTCATACACCTATCCCCACACCCAGTCCTGGGAGAAGCTCTCCAACCCCTTCCCCTCCCCAGGCATGCCCAGTCCCTGGCAGTCCTCCCCTCCTTCGGCAATCCCACTCCACCGCTCCAGGACTCCGCCTCTAACAAGAGCTCTCAGTGGGTATTGTTTTTTCTTTGTCTGGCAACTTTACTTCTGGCCCTGCCACACAAAAGCCATTATTAACTTCTTGCAGTAAGGAAAAAAGACTTGGCCGCTATCTTGGAAAATGGAAGAAAAAATTACCTACAGCGAAAGAACAAAAGACAAATTATTATTTCAATAAGTTATCCTACCCATTATACGTGCTTACTTTAAAACAGTCCTAGTGGACACATCCCAAAATAGTAATGGTGTGTATCATAGGCTCCTGAACTTTTAAATTACCTTTCTTCTTTTAATCATATTTTTCAAGTCTTCCACAATGACTGAACATTTGTTGATTTTTTTCATTTAAAACTGTTCACTTTGGGGTTTTTATTAACTAACTCAAAAGTTAAAGTTTTCTCTCAATTGAAAACACCAAGAAAATTTTTCAGTGTGACATCAGACAAATGTCTCTCTGTATGTGATTTAGTGAATAGTTGATTGCATATACCAGGTTCCATTTTAACTTAAAAAAATAACTTTAGGGAAAACAAGAACTAAAAAATACTCTTTGCTTCCTGAGAGCAGAAAAAAAGGGTGGCGGGGAACAACCACTGAGAAGTGGTAAAATAAAACTCATATCTGCTAGGTCCCCACTGACGCACACAAAAATGGACTCGAAACCACTTCAGTTTGTCTATCTTATCCCAGTTACTATCTCAGAGGAACACTTTTTTTCATTATTCAAAAAATCAGTGGACTTCGGCAACAGTGAACATTTTATTGTGGTAGACGGAGTACACTTCATAGCATTTCCAACGGCACTGACAAGCCACGGTTTGACTCGTAAGATTAAAATTTATCTCACAGCTATTCAACTCCAGCACATTTGAGGTTTTATAATCAATTTCCCAAAAGAGATCATCCCTCCTGATGCTGAAGGTTAGACAGTTTTGAGTGTGTGTGTGTGTATGTGTATTTTTACAGAAAAAGAAAACAGACCACCCTAGATGTTAGGATATTTCTAATATAGTTTGGGGACACAAATAGTTTTTCCAGAAGTTAGGGAGTAAAAATCATAACAATAAGTGCCGTAATTTTCCATATTCTAATGGTTTTCCTAGAAGAATAGAAAAATAAGGCTCTTGAGAATTAGAGTACTCCAAAGGTAAGTGTTTAGTCAGCTGGCTTCCATACATAGCTTAGCAGTGAGGCACTAACTAGAATTCTCACACTTGTTAGCAGTGCATCCTTGATACTGCCTCGAGTTGGCCAGAGTAACCAATGGCTTCTACCCTTGGTTTTAATTATAATTTACTTTCTTTCAAAATTGATTTTTAAAGAGAAAGAGGTAGAGGGGGGAGAGGTAGAGGAGAAAGAGATAGATAGATAGATACAGAGAGAGAGAGAGGGAGAGAGACACCACTTTGCTGTTCCAGTTATTTAAGCATTCCTTGGTTGCTTTTTGCATGTGCCCTGACCAGAGATTGAACCTGCAACCTTGGTGCATTGGGATGACACTCTAACCAACTGAACTCCCTGGCCAGGACATAATTATAATTTACCTTTAATTTAAGTTCAGTACTATGAATTTAGTTTATTAAAGGCTATAGTGACATATTTGAATTAAGTGTTTTTATTTTTTGGTGGGGAAGTTAGGGTACCAGTAAGTTACTGGTACATCTAAAATATACATGCTATAAACAAGATCTCTGTGACCTAAAAATCCATGTTCTTGGTCCCATGTTGCTCACTGTTAATGTTTAAATAAAGGGAAAAATGAGGAAACTCTTTTTTCCCCAATAGGACAGACTGTATAGCTTCTTTTACAGTAAGCAGCAACACACAAATCCCTTATCTTATGCCTGAGGCCAGAGACCCCATCTGGATCCCACTTCAGAGCTCTGTAGACAAACCACTCCAGAGAGGATGTGACTTATCCTCCAAATAGTATTCTCTGGGTGGACAATCTAATTTATACCTGCTACACTGAACAGACAGAAACTGAGATAGAAACAGGTGTTTGACACATTTCTTAACTAAAAAAAAAAACTGGCTATTTTTGAAAAATGAAAGTTATGTCATTTCTCAGAGAAAGGTTTAGAGTTCACATCATTAAGCATTTGAATGTAATGGGTCAAAACTTCTCTGTTCACATTTAATTTTGTGATGAAGATTTTGAAGGAGAATTAGGGAGATGCCTGTTAAGACAGTACGGTCCATGGACAATTCTGTTCAGTAAAGTAAAATCAAACAGCCTTCTACAGAAAGCAAATGCATGCATGATCAAAAGCACATGAAACAGTTTTCATTAGACCTCTGGGAAATGCAAATTAAAATGAGATACTACTACATATCCACCAGAATGGCTAAAGGTAAAAACACTAGATGTTGGTCAATATATGGAGCAACTATAGTTCTCATAGATTATTTGTGGGACTGAAAAGTCATACAACCATTTTGGGATAAACCCTGGCAACTTCTTAGTAAAAAACAAACGTATACCTAAGCCTATGATCTATTAATTCCACCCTTTGGTATTTACAGCAGAGAACTAAAAATGTATGCCTACAAAAAAAATTGTACAAGAATGTTGATAGAAACTTTATCCATAATAAGGCCCCCCGCCCCCAAACAACCTGGAAACATTCTAGGTTTCTGTCAGGAGGAGAACGGAGAAGCAAACTGTGTCACATCCATGCTAAGGAACACTCCCGTGGTGGCCATGAACTGACACCACTCAGATCTCCGGCTGGGGACAGCACAACTCACTCACAGCCCCAGCACCGCCCCTCTGGACCCACCCTCAGGCTTCTTCTGGCCGCTTCTAGCAGCTGGTATGGCCGGTGTTATAACGCAGACCGTGGCACTCCTTTAACAGGCAACTCCGGCTTGAGGACTCACCATCCACCTGCCTGAAGCTTTCTTAGAACTGCTGTGCAGTACCAGGCTCTTCCTGCCAGCCCTTCTGTCCTCCTCTCTGTCACAGGTATCAGACCCACAAGGCAATCTAAAGCCTCTCCCTACCTACCTTGACTGCCTTTCCTTTATCCTTAATAAGTATTTCTCTCAACAAATCTTTTACACATCTAATCCTGTCTTTCTGCTTCTCAGAGAATCCATGTTAACACAATTACTAAGTGAAAAAAAGAAATTAATAGTACTGTGGGTGAATCTCAAAAACACCATACAGATTTTTTAAAAATTAGGACTCAAAGGAATAAATATTATATGATTCCATTTATATGAAGTTACAGAGCAGGTAAAACTAATCTATGCTGAGGAAAAAATCAGAATGGTTGTCACAAGGGCTAAGGACAGGCATTAACTGGGAAGAGACAGGACAGAGTTTTCTATGGTGATGATAATGTTCTATATTTTGATAACAGTTTGGATTGCACAAAACTCACCTAGTGGTGAATTGAATGTTTATGCACTTTATCACATGAAAATTCTTTCACAAAACAAGAACTATAAACAAATATTAAACTTTAGTTGATACATACTGAAATACACTAATTTCTGCAAATACTTAAATTCATCAAAAGAGCAAGGTGGTTTGATGGATGGATAGAGGATGAATGGATGGACAGGCAAATGATAAAAAAGAAATAGAGGAAAATGTAGAATGGTAGAATCTAGGGGAGAATATATAAGTATTTACTGTAAAAATTTTTCAACTTTTCTGCATGCTTACAAATTTTCATAACAAATCTCAGATTAATAAAAAATCCTATAGACTTCAAGAGGTCAGGTACAAAAAAAAAATGAGAAAATATAATGGCCTCAGACTAGAAGCTGGAAGATAATGTAAGGGTAAAATAAAGGCATTTTCAGATTAAGGATATCAAAAATTTGCCCATAAACAATCTTTCTCAGTAGGATGCGTTCCACCAATACTAAGAATAAACTAAGAAACAGGAAGATATGGCATCCAGGAGAGAGAGAGTCAATACAGGAGCAAAGGAAAGAGCTTTCCCAGGTTTAATGTGACAGAAGCGCAGGAGGACAGCTGTGTACCTGATCTCAGTGACAAATATTGCAGAACCAATGCTCAAAAAGAGGGGTTGCTCAGAAAAAAAAATGTGATTGATAAATTATCTGTTATATTTATTAATTAATTTACTGTGAGGAATTCACAGGCCTGAAGAATTTGGTGATTGCTAATAATAAGTATATATAAACTATAAAACGTTAAAAGAAATATAAAAAGAATTCATTATTAACTCCAAGAAAAACAAAAATCTTTACAAGAAGTAGAATATGACTATACTACAAACTCAGCTGATGACAATATTAATGTAGTCAAAGGAATGCAGACGCTCAATATTGACTTAAGCAAAAATGCCATAACTATTTTGGAAGTGATGGGAAATGGAAATTGCGGGCACAGATGGTGAGTGGTGGTAAAAGAAAGCTAAATACTTATCTTTCATAGTTAGACATCAATAGCTAATATCTATAACTGAAAATTCAAGACAGCCAAGTTATTTAAAGAAGCAGATTATTTAGAAATATAGCAGAAAAAAGTGCTGAGAGTTGATAACCCTCACCCCTGAAAGCAGAAATTGGGCATAGGGCTGTGTGAATGCAGCTGCTATCCACTGTCACAAGCCTTACTGTATTGCTTGGTTTTTAAAAGTACATAGTACCTTTGTTTGTTTTAATAAACATTATAAAAGATTTTTCCATCTAGCGTAAGTACAGGTATAGTGAAGATTTATTTTTCCATACTCTATCCATTGAGATGCCAGACATTCCTTGGAGTATCAAGATTTCAGAAAACAGGAAGCCCATAGTGGATTTACCACGTGTGAACTGTAATCCACCCTCTACAGTCCCTGGGAGGGCCAGGACTCATTTCTTTCATCACAGTTTTCACATACATTAGTGAGAATAGCGCCAGCATCTCAGGAAGATATTTTCACGATTGTTCTCTTGGGGATGCTAGAGGGAGAAATGCCCAATGAATCAGTTTCTCTGGTTCAGTAAAATGTCCATAATGTGGCACTTAATCCTCAGAGGTAAAGGAAGCACAGTTACGAAAGCAATCAGAATGTTCCAAGCTAGAGATATTCTTGGCACTGGTTAAGCAACCATGGGATTTCTGGGGTTGAAATAGAAGGACTCACTGAAGTCATGCTTGATTCATATAATTGAAAAAACTTTTGGGTTTGATAAACATACCGCCAAAGTAGAAATTAAATTCTTGACCTCTCACCCGATTCCTAGAACAAGGTCATTTCACAGACTCATGTCTCCATTAATGAAGAAGAGCCTAGTGACCTTGAAAGATAAGGAAGTCATAAGTAATAAATTCAGAGAAGAGGTGCAGTGCATAGAGATAAGAGCTTAGATTTGGAAGTCAGATTATCTGGGTTCAGATTCCAGCTCCACCAATTACCCTCTGTGACTTTCGGCATTTACCAAGTTAACTGTGTTATAGAAAAAGAAAAATATCCAAATATTTAGAGAAATACAGGACACAGTCTGAGAGTCAGCACTAATTACTGAGTACCAAGGGTTCTAGTGCCATCCAGCACTATCTGTAGATGAAGGCTAATGGGCATCTTGTCGACATCAAGGCAAGCCAGGTCTTGGCCTCTCACACAACTTTGCTTTCGACCAAGGCACACGCTTCACATTAAATATGATTTGTGGATATACTGGTTTTTCCATGTGCCCACCATCTACATTCAAAGAGTGAAATAGGCTAGTGAATATTAATTTCAGTCAACATGTGGGAGAAATACCTTGAAATTCATGGTGCAATTCTGTAGATTGTGTAACTGTTCAGAACCGCCAAGCAGTAAGTTACTTTTTTTCTCAAAGCCAACTTGTATTAGTCAGGGAACAAAGGGCTGGAACGAAAATGCTATTCACAATTACCTAGTTACTAATTGCACCTTGCAAAATTTTATTTTCCAACCTATCATCTCCAGGCTCTGCTGGTGTGAAGATTATAGAAAAGGGAATTATGTTTTCAGCATTTAATGAAGCTATGACTTCCACTGGGCCATGCCATACTCCTTATACCACTGTGAAGGCAGGCAAAAAAGAAGGGAAGGAGGGAGGGAGGGAGAGAGAGAGACAGAGAGAGAGAGAGAGTTTCAGCCTGGTTTGATTGACTTTAATTTTCAAGGAAAAACAGGATCACGGTTATACAATGGGAGCAGGGAGGAGAATAAACAGAACACCTTCTCATATTACCAGGTCCAGCGCTAAAAGTTAATCAAAGACTCTGGCAATCCATTCAGGCAGAACCACCAAAAGCTTAGCTCCTTCAGAAATGGAGGTTTGGGGGGCCCCAACTGGGTAAAGAATCCCAGACAGCTGAGGTGCTAGCAGAAGGAAAAGCAAACAGAAATGCTTTGGTGGAAGAAGAAAGTCATAAATACCAGCTACTGCCATTTGCAAAAACAAAGACCAATGCCTCTACCTATATTTTCTTCGTTGTTGAGTCGTGGCTAGATTTACACAATTTAATTTGGCTCCCTTTTCTGAGGGAGGTTTGTTGGCAGTACTTAATGATGTAATACATGCCATCAGTGGCAGAATTCTGAAGTGGGATTGTGCAAAACTAGAGAAAATGGACAACATCCAGAGATTCTGGACTTGGAGCCTGCTTCTGGGTTTCCTCCTATCGTGGAGAGGAGTACATTTAAGTGGTATGAGGAAGTTACGTTATGTAGGTGAAAGCATTTTTAAATGTAAACACGTACAGAAGGACAAGTGAAGGTAGCCAAAGGGTGAAAGAATATCTGCCATTTGCTGGCTACACTAACCTCTTCCTATTGGGAAGAGTCTTCATCATGTGAGCCTTGGGGAGATACAGAGGCCCAAGGAAGCCAAGTAGGCCCTGCCCCTGCCCCTGCCCCTGCCCCAGCAGTGACAGAGGAGATGTGTGCCCAGTCTCAGCCATCAGGCTCCCCGGCCCCTGCTGTGCCAGCTTCTGTAACTTGAATGAGTGATGTGGAGATGAAGTTCATGGTACAGGGTTCAGGGGTGGGGAAGGGCAGTGCCGGTAGCTCTACTGTAGGGACACTGTCAGCAGTGGAGGCAGGGCCAGCGGCAGTGCCCTCACCAGAGCATTTCAGAGGTCAGACTCTGCCTGTGGTCCCTCTTCCTGGCCTCCCTTTGTTTCTACCTTTCCAGTACACTCCTTCCCTTTAAATTAGGCAGAATTGTTTTCCATTGTTTGCAACCAAGAGCCATGGGAGACAAAAGTGTTTCACTATCTTAGAAGAAAGACAGCCACTTCCTTGGGGCTGGCCTATCTGAAAGCAGGAAAGGAAGAATATATGGCTTTGTTAAAAGAGCCCTTTCTGCCTGCAGCCAGATAATACGGAGTCAAAATCTCTGCCCTAAGCTAACATAAGTGAGAGAAAAAGGAGCAGGGAGGGGGTGGGGGCATTGCAAGATTTATGAGTGAGACCTGGAAAAGCCTAACCCCATGCCTTCCCGAGCTTTAGCGCGTGTGCGCTCTCTGTTTGACAGAGGTGTCGACTACATAGGCACCAGCTTTGTATATAGACTCAGGGCTTTATGGGTCCCAAGAGACCTTTCCTGCCTTGGGTGCCCCAAAACAAATAGTCATTCAACAGATAACAAGTAATTAAGTGCAGGGGCACTGCCACTAATGGAATCCCCAAATTAGGTATGACTAATCAAACTATTGACCAATTCTTGAAAACAGTACAGAATTGAACATTATATTTAGCAAGGCAATGGAGGGAAATAAAAACTACAAAGTACATTTTTGTGAGTCAAGGCACAAACTCAAGAAATGTATAAACTTTCCACATAAATATCTTTTCTTTACAATTTAATAACTATACGTAAAATGAAGTTTTGCTACAGAGTGTAATACTTGTATTAACTCCTCTTTATTTGGTCAGTTTTAAAATATCCTCTTTCCTTTTACAATATCCAAATGAAGTTTTTGTCTTTTCCTATTCCAGCTGTTTGGTTCCAAATGGACTAGTGCCCGGCATTGCTGAAGGGAGAATTTCTCCTCTGGAGTCAGTGGCTTCCATAGAGGCCAATAATTCAAATTTCCTCTGTTAATCTAAATCTAGCACCGGAAATAAAGCTTTGTTCCTGGCCAGCTATCCTCTCTCAGCCAGATTCAGCTGATTCCATTTGAAGGTGAAGCAAGGCAGCATAGTACCCAAATGCAATCCCTATTTCAAACATCCCTCGAGGGCCCCAGACCTCTCCAGCACTGCCTCTCTCTGTAAGAGGCAGTATAAGCAACCAGGTCCCCCAAAGCAAACAAATGGAATGGTCTTGGATTCCTACCTCTCTCCTCCTCACCAGATCTCTCAAAGCCGTCCGCTTCTCTTCATACCCTTGGGCAGACTGCCGTCCTATCATACGTGGACTGCGAGCAGGAGCCGCTCACCCTCTCTGGAAGCTTGACTCACTCTGCCCCAGGACACCTGTTGACACCGTGGTAAACCAAAATGACTTTTCTAAAACAAATCATTCTTCTGTTTAAAATTATGTATTCAATGGCTACCCACCGCCTTAGGAAGAAGTCCAAACACCTTAGCATACCTGCAAGGCCATACAGAATTTAGTCCTCTACTGCCGATTGAGTGTAATTTTTGATACTTCTTGCCTCGTAGTTCCACCTGCGTTTATTTCCGCCAAAAGTATCATGTTTTCTTGCCTGGGGGAGGGAAGGAGACAGTGCTTTAAATTTCTCTCCCTCCCATGCACTCAGAATTCCCTTAGCTGATTCTGCTCCTGAGTCTAACTACTGCCTCTGCCAGAAGCCTTGCAACTGCTCAGACCTTAGGACGTGCAGACAGCTCTACGGTCTGTCAAGGAGTTGCAGATGCTCTTTGGCTGTATCTGCAAGGCAGTCAACTGTGTGCTCTTCAATGTCAGGCTATCTAGTACCCAGTGAGCAATAAATAGTCTCTGAATGAGTGAATGATTTATAAACTTGAGTGTTTTTCCCCTCCATTAGTAGACACATTCTACAGGCAGTAAGATATTCTTCAGTTTTGTTTCTTAGAATCTCATTCCTGGTCCCATGACCTTCAACTTCTATTTCTATACTAAAGCAATGCCTTAAAATGCCTTACATTTTTTTTTAAACACGCCAGAATAACCAAGCAAACTGATGAAGAATAAATATTGTTGAATACAGAAGACAGGACTATTACATATTGAAACTGCACTTTGTCACTTGATACTAAAGAAATAAAAATCTACCACTGTTGAAAAGAATGGAGCTCGCTTGGCCCAGTGAGAGTTACGACATCCTGACGCAACCAGGGGTTATATACAGTAAGCTTTACCAATAAACAGTATAATTTTTTTGGCAAGAAATTTCCTTGTTTTCTCCTGCTTTTTTGAACACCTTAAATCCACATTTGTCAGTCTCGGGCTGACCATACATTTCAATTTTGCAATTTTTGTTTAAAATCAAAGTTTGAAACCATACCCTATTTCAAAAGAGTAACGCACATTTGAATTGAAATGGCAATGATGTTCAAACCTGTCTTCTCTGAGAATTCCCCTAAAATGCAAGTAGAAAGGAGCAGTTGTAGTGGCTGTTGTGTTTTCTCTGAGCTCTGAGTAGGGAAATTATTGTGCAACTTAAGAACATGAAAAATTTGTGAAGAAGTCACCAAATTCTATTTCACAAGATAGCTGTGCTACTGTCACTGACAACCCTGATACAGTTTCCTAGAATTAAGTATATTCACCAATGTATCCAATTGGGGAAATATTTTTTAGAGTTGTCAATTTTTCAGTATGCTTAGCTTAAAAGATGCAGACAGGAAAGGATGTTAATGGTGATGTTAACTTAAAATGTCTGTGGTGGAATTTATAAAATGAATTAAGACTGCTGGAATTTGGATTCATTTTCTTTAAGGAGATGAGATGTGTTTGGCATTGCCCTTTAGAATTGTTATAGAAACACTATAGCAACAGAAATTCTATAACTATGCATGTTTTTAAAACAACTTTTTCTCCTGTACATTTTGTAAACTGTAAGGACACAAGTGAAAAAGCTGAATGTCTACAAGACTGTCTATCCATATGCCCCCTCTAAGTCTTAGATTTTAATTCTATAAAATTTTTAATTAAGAAAAATGTATTCTCAGGAAAAGCAAAAGGTATTAATTTTTCCATTTTGATATAAAATATTAATGAAAGTTAGGAAGTCATGAATGAAAGACTTGAATCACAATATTATGAAGGCTTTTTTATGGTCAAATCTCATAGCTGGAACTTTGTATTTTTTAAAATGGTATTTACAAGTTTCATTTGTCTTTCAAAGTCCAGTAGTCACATAACTTATCATGAATGTTAATGTGAGTTAAGAAGAGATCCTGAAAATACATTTCCTAAAGTATTTTTATTATTTTTATTTCGTTTGAGACCAGAAGGAAAGTAATATTCCCCATGAGCCAATGAGCAATGGTTTAAGTGTTCAATGGAAAATGGGAAAATCCATTAGTCATTAATATTGGGGAGTCCTAATTTATGCCTATCTCTTTGGTATGATCCTATTATTCAAACCTGAGAAGAGGGTTTGACTGACAGAAGCCCTTATGAACTCACCAAGCAGTATATAAGGATGTGCTATGATTTCCCTAGGGCCCAGCATTACAGTTCCTTTATTATAATACGGGATTGGTATTGAATGTGTGAGAGAGCAGTTGCATCTGATGTTTATGCATTCTGATACCATTAGTGCATTAAAAGACATTGTGGTTTGCCCCAGCTGGGGGAAGTTAATTCACACAGGTTTCACATTACGCGTCTCAGGTTGATCACTCTTAGGGGATTCAGGGAGCGCTGGAGTTTTTAATAAAAGATCTGAGCTTCCTAGAGTTGAATCTAAAGAGACTTTTTCAAAGACTACTGCCATATTTGGCCCTTTTAACATCGTTTTTCAAGAGAAAAGATAATGATAATCATTCCAATTTATTTATTCTGTTCAGTTTAACTGGGGGGAAAAGTTGATTCTTTATTTCAGGTATTGTCTCCACCAAAGAGCAAGGATTGTTCATCTCCTGTGAAGTAACATTGCATGACAGTTTCAAATTCCCACACAGAAATGATAAAATTGTGCCAATGACAAAATATATAGTCTTCACAGTGCTTTTCCATAACACTGAGAAACTGGCGTTTTAACAATAGAAAAATTCCAGTACCGGGACAATGAATCCTTCTACCGTTCCTTTTAGTGTTCGGTGAAGGTCTGCCGTTTCTTCCACTCTTATTTAGCGCTGGAGAAAAACACACAGGATCTATGATTTTTCATATATTTTTTAGATATTGAGACTATTTTTATTTTATGTCAGTGTAGTCATATAATTTTCTTTTATCAAGGTGAAGCTGAAAGGAAATTAAAGCATATTGGAATGAACAAACCAAACTGATTGTTAACTTATAAAAGAACAGGAACAGTATGCGTAGTTGACAGGATATTTCCTTAATGAGTTTTCTAAGCAGCATAGCCTAATAATTAACTATTACAATTATTATGAAGATATAAATTTCAAATATTCTAATACAGATTGCAAATAAAAGCCACATTTTTATAATCGTCCTTTTTTCTGGATGCATAATTCTACAGTTATGCTAAATTCTTTAAAACCTTTCTTCAGATTTCAAAGATCTCAACAGAAGATCTGTGCATTTGATAATTATTTTTTTATTGTTGTTCAGGTACAGTTGTCTCCATTTTCTCCCTGATTTTTCATATTGTATTAGTAGATGTATTCACTCTGAGATCTAAGGAAGGCTTCAACCTCATTTTACTTTCAGTATTGCAACCAGTGGGGTTCAGCTACCACCTCACTATTTTCTCTGATTACTCAACACTGTAATGTCAATGGAGAAGAATATTTATTCAAATTTAACCACTGTCAATCCACCTTAATAACTGGAGAAAACATCATTTTATTGACTAAATAGCTCTGGAGAAATGCAAACAGCTGCAAAAGGTACTCATGTCAGGCAAAATAGTGCAGCGGTTTGGCCTCAATTTCAGTCAAGATCACTATTTTTTTTAAGATGATTATTTCTTCACTCTGTGAGAAGGGAAAGTTATTGCTAGTTGGTAGTCATTTTATCCATCCATTCCATTTCCAGTTTCCCAAAGCTAATGGTAAAGTTTCAACCTTTATCGCTAACTTAAAGCTCATCATTCTTTCCCACTTTAACTGTCAACAAATGATAAACTTCTTACTTAACTGGAAAAAAAAATAGAGGCACTGGAAATGACCTTAAAACCTTTTTACTGACTCTCCAAATGTGTCTATGTTTCCCTTTCCCTATGCATCATAATAGATTATATATGTACATGGAGTAAGTGGCAGAGTACTGGCTTCACAGTGTCTTGGAAGATTAAGTTTTTACCTAAGTATTTGGACATGATAAGATTTAAATTACTGAACTTTTAAAAGCTGCATAAACATGAGCAAGTAATACCAGCAACATATGGCTTTCCTGTGGTGGCCAATGTTCTACTTCTCTCTGGGAGCCTGAAGAGTAGAAATTTTTTATTGGTAGTATTTAACTGAATAACCCAGTTTAGAATATTTAATAAATATTAAATTATTCTAGTATATATGAATTTTTATATTTCAAAGCCATGTGAGAAAGGTAACTTTATTTTATTTTTTTTTTAGAAGGTGTTCTGAAGAATATTTTAATAAGTATTAGGTACTGAACATACCTGTATTTATGTATTTATTTATTCATTTATTTATCTGTTTTAGATCTTGTTAGAAAAAAACACATGTATGGACCAGAAATTTCTCTTTCAGTATAGGAATTTAGACAATGCTTTTTTTTTTTTTTGGTAAAGATTTTTTTCTGTTATATTTTTAAATTATTCTATTGTTGCTCAATTACAGTTGTCTGCGTTTACTCTCCACCACTCCACCCCCCACCCCAGACAGACCCTCCTCCCTCCCGTGCTTCCACCCACCCTTGGTTTTGTCCATGTGTCCTTTATAGTTGTTCCTGTAAATGCTTCCCCCCATTATCCCCTCTGGTTACTGTCAGATTGTTCTTAATTTCAATGTCTCTGGTTATATTTTGCTTGCTTTTTTCTTTTGTTGATTAGGTTCCAGTTAAAGGAGAGATCATATGGTATTTGTCTTTCACTGCCTGGCTTATTTCACTTATCATAATGCTTTCCAGTTCCATCCATGCTATCGCAAAGGGTAGGAGCTTCTTCTTTCTTTCTGCTGCATAGTATTCCATCATGTAAATTACCATAGTTTTTTTATCCATTCATTTACTGATGGCCACTTAGGTTGCTTCCAGCACTTGGCTACTGTAAATTCTGCTACTATGAATATTGGGGTGCATAGGTTCTTTCAGACTGGTGTTTCAGGGCTCTTAGGATATAGTTACAGCAGTGGAATTCCGGGTCAAAAGGCAGTTCCATTTTTAGTTTTCTGAGGAAACTCCATACTGTTTTCCACAGGGCAGAGCCATTCTTCATTTCTACCAACAATGTACTAGGGTTCCCTTTTCTCCACATCCCCTCCAACACTTGCTGTTTGTTGATTAATATAAATCCTCTGAGATAAACATACAGTCCCACTTAGCTCTCAATCATCATATTGGGTTTTATGATATTGATAGGAATGGGAAGAACTCTAGACTGTCAAGTCCAGATGGTGGCAGAAGTACAGTGTGCATCCTTATTATCAGGGAATAAATTCAAAATAATTAATGTCCAGAAGAGCAAAGGCATCAAGAATCAAAATGGAGAGGCCCTGGTTAGGTGGCTCAGTTGGTTGGAGCATCATCCAGTACACTAAAAAATTGAGGGTTTGATCCGGTCAGGTCACATACCCATCTTATGGGTTTGATACCGCATCAGGGCAGGCATGGGAGACAACTAATTGGTGTTTCTCTCTATTGATGTCTGCCTGTCTGTCTGTTTCTCCTTCCCTCCCTCCCTCCTTCCCTCTCAAATCAATAAACATATCCTCTGGTGAGGATTTTTTAAAAAAGGATACTGGCTACTACAAAGTGGAATACTAGTGGAATATCATTCCTGGTTTTTATACTAAACAACACACTCAGCACGATCATGCAAGTCCCAAGAATGCCAGGCACATGGAGACCTCTAGCTGAAGTTTATTAATCATGAAACTGTAGAAATATAAGTAATAAGTTGAAAGGTTTTAATAGAGCAGTATAATCAAAAATATTCTAGACACCAACTTGAGCCATTCGCACTAGAGTTATTGCCTCTGAGGCAATTCCCCATACTTAATGCCCCTGAATAAAGTCAAAATCACACACGTGGAGGAAGGCTTTACTGTAACACCATAGATAGGTTCTCTAGTCCTTCCTCCCAACCCTCCCCAAACAAACATAAAATAGTATGCACTGTGAAAAACAATGAAGAGAATTACCAAAACCTTTTAGATAGCATTGGTTACCTAATTCTAGCAAATCTAAGTTCCAGAAACCCACAAAATCACTGTGGTCAGATAGAGTGATGCTGGTGGGATCAACTGCCAAAACGGAGTACTTAGTCCCAACCCATCCAATTAATATTTTTCCAGTTTATTGGTATGTACTTGGATAGACATCCATGGCCACTGGTATAATCCCTACACTGACTCACTGACCCATGATGTAAAGGCCATTATGATAGGAAGGGCCAAATGTAAGACATTATTGTTCCTCAAGCAACGGCCTACTACTAACTTCTCAAAATACATATAATTTTCAGGCACTTAACCCAATAGAAATGAATTTCTTGCTTGTGTGTCAGTCCAATATGGGTATTCCTGGATGATGGTATTCATTTACATAGTGGCTCAGAGATCCAGGAACTTTGCCTCTTAAATTTCTGCCGTTCTCCAGAGCACTGTCATCCTCTATACCTACACAGTAGCAGGGAAAATAAAAGACCACAAAGCAGCATAAGATTTTTTTAAATGTCTTGGTCTGAAAATTGTAGCCAATTCCACTTGTATTCCATTAACTAGAACACAGTCACATGGTCACACCTACCTACAAAGGAATCTGCTAGATATATCCTAGATATAATTCCAGGGAGAAGAAAGGGATACAAATTTTGGTAAATAGCCAGTAGTCTGCCACATGGGATGATTTGAGAGATTTATGCTGTGTCAAACACTTAAAAGATGCACTCCTTTTTAAACTCATATCAAAAGATTCACTGGCAATTCCTTTTGACTGGATGATTGAAGATGAAAAACTACTTTAGTTTTCAGATGACTCTCCAAGCTTTTCTCCAACAGCTAGTACAGAATGCTATTGAATGACAGTCCTACTTATTTGTGGTCCTGAAGAAAGTGGAGAAAGACAATTCTTCCAATGGGCAGTCTTTTAAATTGCACCTCTTTTATCTGTTATTTCTTTAAAGAAAGATAACCTGAAAAGCATTGCTATACTGGTGCACAGGCACTGGCTAAGGGTTTGTCCAAATGGGCTGTCAGAATAGACCAAGGGTAATGATAATTACGTCTCACGCAAAAGTTCACGAGAAGGCCACCACTCTTTAAAAGGTGTTTAGAAAAACAACAAAGACAACAACAACACCTATAAAGGGTTTGAAGGGAAGATATAAATAGCTGGTAAGGCTTTATGACTAGCTGCAGGAACAAGGATAATATGTAATCCAGATACCCAGGCTTAAAGCTGAATAAACGGTTATAATTTTGTTAGTGTACTCTCCAGTGCTGAGAACACTTTCTGTGTGAGACAGTCATTATGTCAACTGAGGGCATTTAAACTTTTTTATATAGCGAGGAAAAGGTGTGTGTGTGTATGTACTAAAAGGCTCCTGATAAAATCTGGTGGGCATCTGTTGTTTGCCTATATTGAGCACATTCCTTATTTTTATAGTTAATAAAAACCCTTCTGTCTCCCATTTAAAGTTGTCATGGAAGTGTGGAAATAACCAGTCCATGCCAATTAGACAGCTCTTCTTGGAGTCTAAATCTGATGCAGAGACAGACAAGAGCGAGGCAGACGGGGATGGCAGCACAAATACAAAGATGGTCCTGCCTCTCCGGCTACCGGGATCTCCAGCAGTCCTCACTCTTATCCTGGTCGTTTGGCACATCCTGTGTTGAAATAAGCAATATGATAATTTTATTTTGCAATAAATTATCTGTTTTTGCTTAAGTGGTAAGAATTAAATTCTTTGCTTGGAATCAGGTACAACAGGTACAATCTTGTCAATCTAGAGGAGTAGACTGCAAACTATTTTTATTAGCTGTGGTCTCAATAATGAGGTCTTATGTGGATTCCAAATGCATCTCTTCTTTCTGTAATGAACCTAACTTACTCCTAAAAATAATACCACTAAGTACAAAGCTGTGTAATATAAAAATATGGGATGTGTCCATACCAATTTAATACATTCGACATTTTTCTCAGATAATATATCAAATAAATAATAAAATCATTTATCAAAAATATCAAATTGAAAATGAATAAATACTGATCATATATATGTAAAGTAATATAATGAAGTTTTATTATATTCCGAAAGGAGGAAGATTTATGATGGCTAGAGGAGGGGGTGGTGAAGTATCATTCTTAAAATGGTGGTAGGAAGTCAGGTGTTTGAATATTGGGCAGGTATTCAAGATCAGAATCATATGAGTTTGACAATTTCTCTTCCCCTTGAGAATTTAACCCTAAAATAATTACCTTATATGGAAGGCTTTGACATACATAGAAGAGACTGGAGTCTCTGGATAGAGAAGTATGTGCTTCAAAGCATGAGGAAATAGTATATATACATAAGAATGAAGAATGGAGGAGATGTTTCCTCTTTATTCCTCTTGCTTGACATTCATAAACAAAGCAAAACATGTGGAGTCATCCAAATAGAGCATGCATTTCAAATTTGTTCCACGTAATTTTTTTGACTAGAAACTTACATGAAATAAATTTAGATGTGTGTCTCTGCTTGAAACTGCAATGTTGAAATATAACTTTGCATAGTGCACAGTATGCTTGTTTAGTGGAATTTAGTGGGGGGAGTCATTATGCTGGAAAAAAAAGGAGTCATTGTCTAAACACTGATGGAAGTTTTCTAGAACTGTTTAAGGCAAAAAAGTGGTATGTAAATTCAGGCTGATGAAAAACCTATAAAAGCTGAACTGGGGCGGTGGCAGTGAGCTGTGACCTTTCTCCCTCCCTGCTCAGTTGCCATTCCAGGCAACCGCTTCGAAAGCTTTGGCCAACTTACCTTCTCAGCTTTGTCTGCTGTAACTTCTTTTCCCAATTCCCCTCATCCACCATCTGAACTGCCTTTTGTGGTGATTCTTGAATATGCTATGCAATTGTTTATGTTTCTCCCTTTCACTAAATACCTTCGCTTTCTCCTCAAAGCTTAAGAAAATTGCACTCATTTTTCAATTCCCAGCATATATGTCACCATCCTTAAGCCCCACATAAAGCAAAAATAAATACTTTGTCATGTATATTCTTGTAGCATATGATTATACTTCCATTCCAGTACTTATCACATTTCATTATAATTAGTTGTTTATTTGGCTAATTCCTTTCTAAGTTCTTCAGAGAGAAAAAAAATCTGCCTTATTTGTTTTTGTATGCCCTGTATCTACCACAGTGTCTTGTTCATCATAAGGATAATCAATAAATATATGTTGAATCCTTGGTAAACAGAACAAAGGGAGAAGAGTTTTAAGAAACATTTGGTGGTTATAAACTGAAGATGAATAAAACTGAAGGTCCAGTTGGTGCTAAAGTTCTTGTTTTGAGAATGCTCTCTACTTAAACATGTAACAATGAAGGTTAAATATAAAAGAGAAAACTGTAAAGGATAGCCATGTTAATAAAAGAAAATAAAACAAAGTTAAAGCAAAACTCAATGTGTTAAGTAGAGCGGAAGGCACAAACCCCCTGGGATTCTGGTGGTTAGCAAGTACAGGTGAGTAGTTTAGGCCACGCTCAATATTGTGACTCTAGGCTCTGTGCTCAAGGAGAGAGACTGGAGCTGAACACACTCATTTAGTGCTGGTGAGAATACTGGCCAGTACGCCGACTCTGAAAGTAGTAAAATGCTTATACCTTGTAATCCAACAATTCCATTTCTGTGTAAATATCCTAGAAAATCTTGCACCTATGTGGAGATTTTTCTCCAAGGCAGTTAACTGTACTTTCTCTGGATCAAGACTTCTGAGCTCAAACCCTGGCTCCATTGCCCTCTGACCATGGACAATTACTTAGCCTCTCTGTGCCTGGGTCTCCTGATCACCAAAAATTAAATGATAATGATACCTACCTCTTGTGGATTGTTGTGAGGATAAAAATATGTTAAAAATTTGTATGATCGTGCCTGTAAGGACCCAAATTTTAGTTTTAATCATTATTATAGCATCTTTGGTTCAGAGAGAGAGAGCGAGCAGGCCCCAAATGGGGTCGCTTCTTTTAAGCCTTATGTCACCAAACTGAGACTTACAGTTTCAGCTCTGCACAAATGTAATCTTAAACCAACCAGGAATCACCTGATCAGCACTAATTAGTTAATCTGTCTGGTAGTTCCTCCACCCCCTTCAAAGTAACCAGGCAATAACCAACCTGCTTTTCTGACTCATACAACTTCCTTGTTCTGCTCCCTTCTGGCTATAAAAGTCTCTCATTTTGTACATCACCTCGAATTGGTTGCTACATTGGTTGCTGCCTGATTCAAACTGATTTTTACTCAAACAAAACTTTTCAAATATTAATGTATCGTATTGTATCTTTTTACCAGTCCTGGCATCAGAAAAGGGAACTGAAAGGGACCCCCAATGGCTCCCAGCAACAAGGAGCAACCAGGTGTGGGTACCTGTTCAGCCCCGTGCGCTTGCTGCTCTCTCGCGGCCTCTGGAGGTTGCGGGTTTGTCGTTCTCAGAGCCTAGCTCCAGCTGCGAGCTTTAGACTTGGAACATTTCCTTTTCAGGCTGTTTTCAGAAACCACCCGAAGTTGGACTGAGTCTACTCGGATGCAGGCCTGCGTGCCGAGAAGGACTGGGTCCGGGGGTGAAAAACCTGGGTCTGACTAGGGTACCGGGTCCGTGGCCAAACTGGGTCCGACTTGGAAACAGACCTGAGCCTCCAGACAGGCTGGTTGCCCTAAGCTGGACTTGATTCAGTGCGAGGGCTCAGGTAAATAAAATTTTGTTTTAAAGTTGAACAAGTAAATGAACTTTACCAAAAATAATTTTGAACTATCGTGGTTTCGGTGGAGAACTTTTAGCCTAGATAAGCTTATCCATTTACCAGGTGCTCTTGTGAAAGATACAGTGGTCTCGGCCAAGCACTCATTGTGAAGGGTTGAGGGAAAATTACTTCCTCTCTACAGTTTCTGGTGACTGGGATGAGACCCACTGGAAAAACCCACTTACTCCAGGGCCTCCAGAGGGGATCCTGGGAAAACCGGGAGAAACAAGCGAAGGGTAAGAATTATCCAAGTCAGTTCTCCTATATTTCTATTTGGAGCCTGGTAGGGACAGAAAAATAAAATTTCATATTGCCTGCCCCTCCTTTCAAATTGGTAGGGAAAAAAACATTTGTAAGAATTAGATCGTTAAATTGTGGCTTGAGAATTTGCTTTTAGGTAAACCATTTGTTGTCGATCTCTTCTTTTCCAGGGATAGCTACTGCCTTCTTATTTGTCTCATTTGTGTCCTGAGAACTTGGGCTTCTGCCTGTCTGGGTCACGTGGGCCATTGTGTGTGTTCAAGCAGCTCAACTGCCAGGTTGAGGGCTCCAAAAATACAGCAGGACAAAAATGAGTATCCCACCCATTTGGTGCTGGGTGTGTTCTGACAGAAATGTGGGTTGCACTCCCTTTTTAGCAAGGGTCCTATCAAATGCTACCGGCTCTCAGGGGAAATGTGTAAGCTTTGTACATCTTCAGAATCGTGCGGGCTGTTCTGGATCTTTTGCGTTTCTACTTAAACTCTAGAATCAGGTTGTCAATATCCACAAAAGAGCTCGTAGGTATTTTGAGTGTTGTATAATCGAAAGGTCAAGTTGGGAAAATGGACATCTTAACAATATGAGTCTTCCAATCTATAAACACATAATAGCTCTTCACTTCCTTAGCTTCCCTTCAATTTCTTCTATCAGTGTTTAGTAGATTTATACATATAGTCATAGATTATGTACAAAGTTGTTAAAGTTATACCTAAAAATTTTTTTCTTTCTTGGCACTAATGAAATGGTATTGTGGATTTTGTTTCAAATTCCAATATTTCACTGTCAATATATAAGAAAGCAGTTGACTTTTGTGTACTAACCTTTTATCCTACAAACTTGCTATCATTGCTTAGTAGTTTTAGGATGCTTTTTGCTGATTCTATGGAATTTTCTAGTCAATGATATCATTTGTGAACAAAGTGTATTTTTTTCTTTTGAGTATGTATGCCTTTTATTTTTTTTTCTTGTCTTGTTTCAGTACATTGTTGAATAGGAATGATGAGAGGGACATCCTGCATTTTTCCTGCTCGCAGGGAGAGAGCATCCAGTTTTTCACCATTTAATCATATTAGCCGCAGATGTTTTTTAGATGTTTTTTTATCAAGTTGACAAAGTTCCCCTTCTAGTTTGCTGAGAGCTTTTATGATGAATGGGTGTTGGATTTTGTCAAATGAATCTTATAATCATATAATATTCTTTTTTTAGCCTGTTGATGTGATGGATTACATTCATTGATTTTTAATGTTAAAACAGCCTTACATACCTGGAATAAATCTCACTTTGTCATAGCATATAATTCATTTTACACATAGTTTGATTCAATTTGCTAATATATTATTGAGCATTTTTTTACATTTATGTTCATGAGAGATATTGGTCTGTAATTTTTTTGTTCCATTTTGGTAATGCTGGCCTCATAAAATAAGTTTGGAACCATGTGGACCTAGTTCTTTGTGTTATAGAAGGTTATTAATTATTGATTAAATTTCTTTAATAAGTAGAGGCCTATTCAGATTATCTATTTCTGCATGTTTGAGTTCTGGTAGTTAGTGTCAAGGAATTAGAACCTTTTTTTTTTTAAGTTTTCAAATTTGTGGTACAGAATTATTCATAATATACACTTATTATTCTTTTATTGTCCATAAGATCAAAAGGGATGTCCCCTAGCATTTATGATATTATTAATTTGTGTCTTCTGTCTCTCTCTCTCTCTCTTTTTCTCTCTCTCTCAGTTAGCCTAGGTAGGGGTTTATCAATTTTGCTGATCTTTTCAAAGAACCAGCTTTTGGTTTCATTGATTTTTCTTTATTGATTTCCTGTTTTTAATTTTACTGATTTCTGCTGTCATTTTTATTGCCTTTTTTTTTTCTGCTTGCCCTGTGTTTAATTTTTCTTCTTCCTCTAGTTTCCTAAGGTGGAAGCATTAATTATTGACTTTACATCTTCTTTATTCTACCTATGGTCTGCCTTTACTATATCCTACAAATTTTGATAAGTTGTATTTTCTTCTTTATTTAGTTCAAAATCTTTTAAAATTTCTCTTGAGATATCTTCAACTTACGTATTATTTAGAAGCATGTTGTCTACTCTCCAAGCATTTTGAGACTTTCATTTTTTATTCCTATCTAATATAATTATTTTGCAATCTGAAAACAAACCTTGGATTATTTATGTTATTTTGCATTAGTTAAAGTGTGTCTTGTGGGGCAGAATATGGTCTGTATTGGTAAATGCTCCATGTAAGTTTGAGAAAAGTGTATATTACATTGTTGTTGGATGACATGTTCTATAAATGTCATTTAGATCCAGGCAATTGATGGTGTTATTTAGTCAAACTATGTTATTAACTGAGTTTCTAGTTGCTGGAAAAGGGCATTGAAATCTCCAACTATCACGTGGATTTATCCATAGTTCCTTGCAGTCGTTTTGATGCTCTGAATCCTGTTAAGGCAATTGTAAGATGTGGGAAATAGAAGTGTTCTCTAATCTTATCATTAAATCTCATTCTTTGAATGGGCTAAATCCTTGTGCTGTCATCTTCAGAAATGTTTCTTGGCTTTTTTTTCCCTCTTGAGCTAAGACAGGAGGACCAGAGGAAGCTGGGTTGGCTAATTGCCCTTTCCCAGATCAGATAAGGATCTGATAAAGTTCCTTCCTATGGACAGTTGGCCTTTGCTATGGAGAACATTCTGAGCATATTTCAAAATGACTACTTTTCTCCTCCTCCTGCAGGAAATATGAGGGGATTTTTCCTGGATCTTCTCTTTGACAACATAGTGGAGGTAAAAACCACAAAGTATGGGGAACCCTCTAAGATTGACCCCTAATGAGTTTCTTTCTCTCAAGTTATTTCATGCTCAGCCTCCACCAGTTCATCAGAACGTTCCCTGTAAGTTGGAGAAAAATGTGTATTGTGCTGTTGTTGGGTGATATATTCTAGAAACACTAATCAGATCAAGATGAATTTACTACTGCAGTTCATGGCTCCTACGGCTTTTCCTTCAGGAAAGCTGACCTTGACTGTGAGTTTCTGCATTCACCTTGTCTCTCTAGATTTCCCACTGGTGATTTGCCTTGTGACCTCAATTTTCTGATGGGGCTAACGAAAGTCATTGGCTTTCAATTTGTTCAGCATTTTACCTCTTTGACAATGGGAATGCCAGGTTCCAGGCTCTTTAGATGTCAGTGCTGAAATGTCCTATCTCTTTGTTATTTTTTAGTCAAGTCAACTATTTGGAGTGAACTCACCGGTGACTTGAGTCACATTAGGAAAAGCATTTTATATTTTCTATGAATGCAGTGGAGTTGTGCCAATGATGGGGAAAGCCTTAGCCTGAGTTCCTCAATCAGGAGAGCCTGGGGAGAGTTGTTGCTTTTTTAGGCTAGATGGGTAAAAAATTGGTGAAGATTAAAATGGGGGATAGTATTTTGGGAATGAGAGCCCCCACATGTGGGTCCAAGCATACACTTCACAAGGAGGTCTGATGAGATGTGAATAAAATCAGTGCAAATACGAAGACATAAAAATGGGTTGTTATCCTCCAGAGATTATGTTATATTTCTCTCTAGAAATATACTTTATTTCCCTTGAGGAGATGAACAAGTGATCAAAAGTACCCAGTGTCAGCTGCCTCCTGGTGCTCTAAGGACCTTCCTGGGGGAAACCAGCACCTGGGGAAATAGGTGCAATGGGCCTCCTCGTGTCCATTAAGCTCTCTGTCATCCTCCTATCTAGCTTCTCCGTGACCCTCATAATGAGAACATAGGTACATTATGGTTTCCCTACAAACTTGGTGGAAAGGAAAATGAAAAAATGAACCATCTGGAAAGACATGTAATGGAGGAGCTGGAGTAGGTTAGGGAACCAGCTCTGCATTCTGCTGCATGCGTCAGAGCAACATAGAACTGCGCTGCCTATGTCTCCACAGTCCCTACAGTTCACCCCAAATCTGGAGTTTATCGATACCAGAGACTGTGGCTTTTAAAAATTAACACCTTCTCCTAGAAAGAAAGACTAAATAAGGTGAGGTATGAGAAAGAAACACTTTTGCAGGACTCAAGCGTCCGTCTCATCACAAAGTAACAAAGAGTACCATTCTGGATGTGGTGAACCTCAGCATTTGTTGACTATACCGTCAGCAAGAAACAGAGGGAAGAAAAGTACTGCAGAGTTGTGTACAATCACCCAAAAATTAGAATTCTCAGGTACTTGATATATTTTATGCATTAAAAAGTTATGAAATGATTCATTTTCTTGATTCTAAAATGTAACTGACAATTTAAAAACAGCTTTTAGTGATTCTAAAAAACAGGAACAAATAGAACCCCTACCACATTAAATACACGTATTCATTATAAAAGGCCTCCTGGCATTAAAAATGTTAAAATGTTTAAATTTAAGCATCTTATGTTTGTGGAAATACAATATTTTATGGTCTCTACCAAGTTACATCATTCCAAAATAAACTAAAACATAATAATGAGGGTCTTGACTTCTTCTGATGTAAGTGGAACAGCTTAATGAAATTGAAAAACATTTATACAAACAAAATTTTGACTTACCCATTTCCCGAACATTAATAATGCATTTTAAAGTCTCCTTAAAATAAGTTACAACATTGCAGTTAAAACAGTGAAGATATTTCTAGAAATGAGCTAATTGAACACTAACAATTACTAAGGTAGGAATTGTAAGCGCTACCACAAAAATACAAGAAGTAACATTATCTGGTAGATTAGTCCTGGGAACAATGCACTCTGAACATACTTGAAAAATTAGTCCTTAGACAAAGATGTATGAAATCTTTATGGTTCATGGGGAAAGAGTAAGGATGTTTGGAGATTATACAGTATGTTCGCCTAGGTTGATTTATTGCTTCATGAGGCATTTGACACATATACAACAGGAGAATGAATTCTTAAGTGTTTAAATCAGTATTTTATACACCATCAAACAAATTGGCAAAAATATAGAGACATCTGTATCGATGATGAAAAAGCAATGGCAGGAAGAAACAGGAGTAGGGGGAAAACTGTAGCCCAAGTATGTTCAAAGATTCACTGTGGTTCATAGACAAGCATTGGGTGCTTAAGAAAATGTGTCATTGGATACACTTCTAAATAAAGGTAAACCATCAATATATTCAGACACAGTCTCTATGTTGCAGAATATTCAGAGTGTAGTCTAATGACATGGGAAGTAAAATCGGACTCCACGACAAAGTTTTCACTAACGGTTCTCCTTTGCTGTCTGCCCTGTGTGTGGTGCAAAGGCTCCTTCCCTTAAACGCAGATAGGTTGGCAAGAGTGCTGTTTTTCAGCAGGGAGGGTGGTAGGTTGCTAAGGTCTCTGTGCAGCTAAGAAGGGAAAGCCAGACAGCCTTCCCAGGAACAAGCCTTGTTTCCTGGACTTACATAGTTCCATAAGGACTACCGCTCTCCTATCTGTGTCTGGCTGGAGTTTTGGTGGCTAAGCATCACAGGCCTCCATCCCTGCTCACTTCCTCCCTCTCACCATCTAGTAGAAGAGGAAAGATAAGAAGGAAAAATCAAAACAAAGGAGATGTTTTGCTTCTAGAGAGGGGCATGTTACTTCCCCTGGCTTATCCTGTCAGAAGCAGCCACTAGCTTGAATCAAGAACCTCTATTTATTCATTCATACAGTTGTTCATTTCAGTCCAAAAAGCTGAGTACCTGTTCTGTGCAATATACTAGTTTAGCTGCTAGAACCTGCCCATGAAAGCAGTCTAGTCACAAGCTCAAGAACCCTTGCAGCTCATAAGCCCCAATCAATGCTTTGTCTTAATTTTCCCAATGATAGGAAGAGAGTTCCAGAACTTTTTTTATTATGTTGAATTTCTTTAAGGTTAAGTCAAAAGGAGAATGGTCCCCTCTTATTTCTTACAAAGAAACACTGATGGCTAAATGTGGCAGTGATTTCCACACGTGTGTAAACACGCAGTCCTGAGAATTTACACGTTTTGAGCACAGCTCCGTGTGATTCCTGTGTGAGCAAGTGTGGATCATGTCTGTGGAATGGGAACTCTCTAATAGGAATTTGGCAAAAATGTAACTTAAAAAGTTCTGGCTTGCTGACCCCTGCATATTACTTTAACCTGGTCCTGTCTGCCACCGGACGTGAATCTACATCCTGATGCCTTGCTATGAGTAATCCTACCTGTTCTGCTTAATCCCCATGAATAATCAATCCAATGTAAATTGGCCCCTGATAAAAACCCTGGCTGGACAAGCCACGAGGCCTTTTCCGGAGATGGGAGGAATCAGTCACGTGGCCCCGGTCTCTCTTTCCCCGCGTGTCTCGGTATGAGGTTCATACACGCATTGGGTCACGGTCACCCACGGGTATCGGCAGGTCCGATCTACCCCATGTCAGCTAAATATCTTTCAACTAAGGGTAACCAAATTCAACTGAATTTTTTTTTAAAGATTTTATTTATTTATTTTAGAGAGAGGGGAAGGGAGGGAGACAGAGAGAGAGAGAAACAGCAATGTATGGTTGCCTCTCACATGGCCCTCACTGGGGACCCGGCCCGCAACTCAGGCATGTGCCCTGACGGGGAATCGAACCGGGATCCTCTGGTTCCCAGCCCGCACTCAATCCACTGAGCTACACCAGCCAGGGCTCAACTGAATTTTTTTGACTAAGCCTCAAGTGTCACCTGCCTCGAAGTTAAACTCAAGACTCTTCACCAAACACACACACACGCACGCACACACACACACACACACACCCCGAATTCTAGGAAGCCCTGATTAGTAAGGTTGAATTTTACTGACATTTTCATGGAGAGACAGAACAGTGCTTTAAATAGCAAAACTTTTTAAGCATCCTCCTCAAAGATTAGCATTGAATGTCTTCCATTTCCTCTTCAGGTCCTACCTCCACTTTTGTCTACCCCGTTCTGTGACTTACAAGGTTGACCTGTGTTGCCTCCATTATTGGGCTCTTTGCCCGGTGGTCAATGGAAGGTCCCACAGAGGCAAGAGCAGAGTAAGAGATGGACCCGCCCCTGTCCTGCAGACATCTCTGTGTTGTCTTTGTCCCACATCCCTTGACAGAAGGCTGTACCCCTTATTAGGAAGCCCCTAATGTACCCCTGTACCCCTTTTGTCATGGGGCTTACTGCCTCCAGGCTCTGAAAACCAGTCCTTCCCTTCAAATGTAGGAGGGATAGTGATGCCTTAAAAAAAAAAAACACTAATGTAGGGATTCTGGACTATCCCTTATGGTTTCTCTACATGCTGCATACATCTTGATTAATAAACTTTTTATTAAACTCTCTTCCAATTACCCTACTTTGAATGTACTGTCTGTTTTCTGCCAGGGCCACTAACAATACAATGGCCCATTTCCCCCAAAGCTCTACTGTCTGAAGCACTGATCACATCTCTGTCTCTCTATCAGCCTCTCTCATTCCTCCACGATTCATCGTCCAGATGGTGTTCCACATGCTGATTCAAATCTGCACTCCAAAAAACTTAATTTAGAAGTTTAAGCAAAATAAATTTGGTTATTAGTTTCAAGTACAACCATTATCTTTTTCTTAAAGCCTTTGTGAAAAATATGGTATATTTTACCACAGTTCCAAGCTAGTTAAGAATACTGCAATATTTCCTTGTGGCCCCTAGGGTCACCACATTCATGGTCATCATCCGCCAACACTCCCAGTTCTCTTACAGGGGAGTATAGTACTATGTTTAAATGTGTCTTTATTCCATTGTCTGGCCCTGCGTGGCTGTGTTCATCAAAGGTTTTAGAAATATAAAACTAGGGAAAGTATGCCTGCCACATAGATGCATTCAGTACTATCCAGTTTCAAGGAGGAGGTGGGGCGGGGCAGGGTTACGAGCCAGATTCCCTGTCCCACTTATACCTGAAGCTTTTTTAGCATCTTCTCAATGTTTCTAGCTCCACTGGTAAGCTGCATCAAAGGAGCCCCTTCCTCCAAATTTCTTGACTCCTGTAAATATAGAAGACTGGGGCACACTGTCATAAAATGCATTACACCTTCTCTCTAACTTCTTGCCATAACCAAGACAAATAATAGAGCATTTCAAACGTGCAAGTCCAGAGCAGGCTTCAGTTTGATTGTGAATATGCCCTATTCATATGGGGCTCTTCCAGATGAGTCTTCTTTATGAATATCAAGGGCTCCAAAATACCAAACTGGAAAGTGTGGTCTCCGACAGGAGCCATGGACTGGCTGTGAGGAGCCAGCCAGTCCCAACTCTTGGCCAGCATCTTGCTCCTCAAGAGGTTCAGATGCAGGACGCTGAGTCACACTCCTAAGTCCTCCAACTTCCAGCCATGTCCTTCAGACAGGCAGCTACTGACTGAAAATTCTGTTGGCAGGCAAGGTGTGTCTGGAGTATAGAAGCAATGTTTAACTACTACACTAACTTGCTTTAGCTGATCCCAATTTTTTAAATTTGCCCAACATGTCGTTACAAGGCTTGCTGCTAATGTCTCAATGTCTCTTAAACCTAAACACATATGCAAAGGAAATCTCTGCTTCCTGTTGACAAATTCTCAGAAACTAAACAACAGCTTCTCTCTTAGCTCTTGCTGCATTATCTTTAGACTCTTAGGTACAAGCACAGACCCTTATGCAGGTCCCAAAACAGGACCCTATAACATCCCTTTTATTAGTCCTCTTCCAACACTTGCCATCACAGGTCCCTGAACCGTTTTAACCCTGACTCACAGTCATCTGCCTTCCCTGGCCTACGCTCCTTGAAAACTATTGCTGATAACAGGAGGCTTCTATTTATGGTTCAGACACAAGCCTGATCGTTTTCCCCACAGCGTGGTATTTAACAGAGGATGTCTGGTTTCAGATGCCTTTAGACATTAGTTGATAAATGAATAATTATAAGGAAAATACCCTCTCTTTCCACTGGAGAACTGTCAAAATGTAAGTATTCAGGACTAAATTCAGAGACTCAAGTTCTGTTTTTGCCACTTATCAGCCAAGTGATTTCTGAGGCTCTTGGGCTTTCTGAGCCTCAGTTTACTCTTTAGAAAATGAGAGTGCTGCAGTAAATCAGAGCAAATAAACAGTCTTCATCACTGTGTCATTTCTGTTTGAATGGTGATGGCTACCCATAGTGCTGGATTGAAAAATATTCAAGCTCGGGCTCTGTGGGAAGGAAGATTGGAAGAGGGAAACCGTCAGCATCCATGCTATGGCATTCGCCTCTCCTGGACTAGACGATTTCTAAATCCCCCTTCATAGCAAAAACATGACAGTACTAAAGATTTCTTCAGTACCTGTCCAGAAGCCACTGGCTCACTGGTGCATCTGTTGATGGGCCTATTAACTAAAAAGCTGTTTGGATGTATTAGTTTGGAAACACAGAAATGTCAGTCAAGGATTCTAGGTAATTCAATGGGTGTCTTCTCAGTCACTGTATCATTCCTTCTGGGGAGGTTTATATCCTTGTCAACATACGTGAAGTATAATCATATCAATTCTCCAAAGGTAAACATATCCACCTGAAAACTATATTATTTAGTATGTTAGAAATACATATGAATATTCTCAATAAACTTTCCCTTAATCATTGTTTAAAATACAAAACATACTTTTACACTTTGAAATATGGGGATTGATACCTGAAAAAGACTTGTGTGCAGGTTTTAGATACTTTTTTAATATTTCTAGTAAAATGCTAAGCCCAATATAACCACTTCTTAATTTTTGCCTTTTTTTTTGTTAGTAAAACATATGTACAATATGTGAAATATTTTACCCTAGGCTGTAAAGGGGAAGGGTGTAACTAACATTTCCTTTTCAGTCTGAAAATTTACAGGAATGCACTAGCACATCTGTATGGAATTAGCAAAGCTGATTCTATAGATTCATGTGACCCTTCAGTGCTGGTTGCTATGCTTCTGAGATCAGCTTTTTCCCCCCTTTTAATAAAAATATGACTTGTCTACATTATGGGTAACATAATTAAACCAGGATAATGCAAACTTGTTTAAATATAAACTCTAAACCATCAAGTTGCTTCATATGTTTGCATTCACTTGTAAAATATGATCTCCTGAGATATCTTTCATTGGGCTAAACACCAAAACAAGCAAATGGATTCCGGAAAATAAAAAGACAGTGTCCTGGGATTTCAAAGTTGACAAATTAAGCGTTCCTATGTAATAAAATGATTTCATCTTGGAATCTTCTTTTGCTATTTAACTTATGGACTCTACATGGTCCAAGCTTACATTTCACATAAGTGTAAATATATTTAAGACAGATTACACTTGCTTCATTAATCATGCTATCAGACATTCAGTCCTAAACTCTGTCTTTTTTTTACTGTGGCTCCCCTAGGAAATCACTCATGGTGTTAATATTTTTGACTCCTAAGGGCTTGTTTACTTCAATTTTTCACTTTTTAAAAAAAATCGGAGTTCCAATTTGTTGGGGGAGCATGTATGTTTGTCTACACAAGCCACTGAAAAGATTAATGCAACTTAGGAAATAGCTACAGAATACAGTGCATAACATCATAAGCCTTGAGAAAGAACACGGGGTTTAAAAAAATTTTTAATAACAAGCTATAGGTCCAAAATGACAGGTGAACTCTCGTTCATTAACTTAAAAAATATAATTATGTAAATACATATATAAGCAGTAACCTGAAAGCAAATGCAAACTAATTACAGTTCTATGAAAGAGTTTTATATCTAAATTGTTAAGGTAGTTAGAAAATCTATACTAAGGAATTTAGCCAGTAAAGATAGAGAAAAATGAATATGTTTTTTAAAAGCATTTTGTTAGAGAAAAAAGAAAAGTTATCTTCTAGGTGAAGGGACATAGGCGGAAACTTGGAGGTGATATTGTGGCTGTAAAGGTCTGCGTCAGTGATGGGCGATGATGATAGTGACGATGACTGGACCCCAGTGTGTAAGGCTAGTGAGAAATCCCATTTGTTTCACAGGAGTAGAAACCCCAGGCCAAAGAAGTTATCAGGTATGAGATGGGGTAGTTGCTATCTTGGAATACACATTTGGAATTTATTTCAGAAACTGTGAAGGGGGTGAATATAGTGTCTGAGCTGGAAGTGAAGAAGATGATTTGTTCATTTTGGTTCTATATAAAAGTGTGTCTACCGAAAGAGAGATTTACTGTGGCATGAAGGTTGCTGAGAAGGCTAAGTAGGATACCTAGTTGTGGGGAAGTGAGTCTGAAACAAGGTCATAAAAATGGAGCGTTAAGAAACTGGAAACTCTGCAGAGCCAGATTTAGGCTGGAGAGAGAAAAAGGAGAGAAATACTAAGGTTGTGGTGCTAGGGAAGTAGATAAGGGACTTGTTTTTACATCAATTCCAAGGTCATTGTAAAAATCATTACATGAAAGAAGGTCAAAATTTTCAAGACTATGTTTTTAAATAAAAAATAAATAAATCTAGGGAGCAGAAGATAACCGGGTGTATGTTGTTCTTTTGAAACACTAAGAGAATCAAACCTCAAAAATTCTTCAGTAAGTCTTTAAAAATATCAATTTAGTGATAAAGTCACTAAAAGGTATTGATACAAATATAAGGAAAATCCCTTGCTTTATATATTCAGAAAGGGATTTAAAGCAGACTTTCAAGAAGTAAGTACCAAAAGAATGAACATCCTTTACGTAATAGCTTAAATTTCTCTTCATATGTGCAGGAGACATTCTATATTTGAACAGGAAAATCTTATTTATGGGCTTCCTCATCCAAGAATCTTAAATGTACTATTGCAACTGGCTTCAAAAATTGACTCCATAAATTGCCTAATATAGTTTAAAGATGGGAAATTTGAAACTGCAGGACTTCACTTTTATAAGAAACTTTCAGTGTTCCAGAGGGATGAAGGGAAGGGGGACAGAAATAAAAGAAAATGGGAGAGTGTAAAAGAAATTCATATAAATCCATAATAACTTTAAATTTAGGGAAAAATTAAATATGTAAGTCCCTTAGTAATTTAATATCACTTACGTCAATTTTAGTTTTTCCTAAGGAAATACTCTTTATTAAATTAATTGAGAAATTCCTTTGGCAGATGAGAGGAAAAAAACAAAAGCTTGCCTTTTTCTTTATTCTTTTAAAGTAAATAATGGAGTTTCTTTATTCTTTTAAAGTAAATAATGGAGTATATTTATAAGCTTTCAGGAAAAATATTAAATAAATTTTCTGCATATTGTGTAAATATAAGTCAAAAACTGGCATGAAAAAGGCATACAAAAAATAAAAATAATACAAAAATTAGTGCAGTGTTTTAAAAGTTTTTGTAAGATAAAAGGCTTGGCTTCTCCAATAAATTAGATGTCTTTAGAAAGTGGGAAATACTCATTTTTGAGATGAATATTTTAGTAATCCAAAAGTCAAAGCTGTAACATATGTTAATATTGTAGAAGATTTATGTATCCTTAAAAATCTTATTCTTGTTTCTAACAGATACAGGAAGAATCTTAAATAAAGGTTTAATTTATTCCCTTTAAAACTCTTAAAAATAAAAATCCAACAGGTAAAGCCCTGGCCAGGTGGCTCAGTTGGTTAGCATGTCGTCCTGAAATGCCATGGTCGCGGGTTCCACCCCTAATCAGGGCACATAGAAGAATCAGGCAATGAATGCATAAATAAGTGGAACAACAAATCGATGTCTCTCTTTCAAATCAATAAATAAAAATTTAAAAAGAAATTCAACAGGTAAATATTTATGGAGTAATAAGAGTGACTATATTTAAATTTATACTGATAAATGAAATTATAGTTGCAAGAATTGTTCCATTTTAGGAAGTCTCTTTATATAATAGTTATCAAATAGATAAAATTTAAAAGATTATATCTTTGAATTCAATTACAGCTTATTTTTAAAGCAGTAGTCATTAAACATACATCTTCAACATAATAAAGAATATCAGCCAATTTAAAAATTTTATTTAACCATGAAATAACAGAAGTCATCTTATTAAACTTTTAATTTTGCGTTTGTATATTTAAATAAATTGCAAAACTTGGATACCTGCTTTATATTGTTTTAGCGATCAGTACCATTTTAATAATATATGAAAAAATTCTAAATATTTACTATTTTAAATAAAAGCACAGAATGTTTTGTGAGAGGCAGTAGCAACAGAAGCTAAAACTTATTTGATAATGCCAATATTTTAATAAATAAATAGAATTTATAAAATGATGTATAAATAATTGAAATTTATTTCATATAATAAACAGAAATTGATAGCACACTGACTAACAGAAAACAGTGGAGGAACTTATTTAAAAATGGATTTGGAGCAACAAACAAACTAGACATGTTTCCCAGAAAAACTGCCAAACAAATCATAGGTTGAAATACAGGGTCTGGCACAAATAATGCCCCTTTTTATTACAAAATCTTTTATTATGAAATCATAAGCATGTAATCTGTAACGTAACAATATCACACTAAAGCACACCATATGACATTTTAGGTGAAATGTTCAAATGAAAACTATAAATTATTATACCCATATTATTACCCCACCAACCACTCTCAAGCAGGGGTTACTTCTGCCGGACCCTGTATATCCATTTTGAGAATTTTGGGATATTGTAGAAACATCTTGTTATTTAGATTTGTGTGTTTGCTTTCTTTTGCCTGTACATTATCCAAACCACTTTTTTTTTAGGAATTATTTCCTATTGTGTGCACTTTTGGTGGGACTCCATTCTGTACCTTCAACTACAGATGACAGATGGGCAAGTCCTGCCCTACAGGCCATGTGGGCTCGTGCCTGCACGCAGCCACTGGACCCTCGTATCTAGGAGAGAGTGACAGAAAGGTGCAGGGGCAGACACAATAGCTAAGGGTAGCTGCAGTCATATCAAGAGGTGAAAGAGGGTCTATTCCTGTTAAAGTACAGTGGTGAAACTTCCTGCTTGAGTCTGCTTGTATCTTGAGCCTCATTCTATAATTCTTATCAAATTTGTGAGCTATCCAAGTTCATTCTAAAAGATTCCCTTCCTGCTTATGATAGTCAATTTCTTCAGCTTGCAACTAATAATCATAGCTTATTTCATCATTATGTCAGGTTCCAGGTAACATCATCAGGAAAAGGTAGAGAATTTTGGTAGAGAATTTCATATTATATATGAAATGCCCTTTTTGTCTCTTGTTATAATCTTCGTCTTAATGTGTATTTTGTCTGATGTAAGTATTGCTACCTGAGTTTTTATTTCCTTTTGCATAAAATATCTTTTTTCCATCCATTTACTTTCAACCTGTGTGTGTCCTTCAACATGAAGTGGGTCTCTTGCAGACAGCATATGTATGGGTCTTAATTTCTTTCCCATTTAGCCACCCTGTGTCTTTTGATTAGTACATTATTGGTAGGTATGTAGTTATTGCCATTTTAGTTATTCATATTTTTTATCTTTTCTTCTTCTTCTTAAAGAAGTCCCTTTAACATTTCTTGTAATACGAGTTTGGTGGTGATGAAGTCAGAAAAGTATTTCAACACATAGTACTACTAAAACTGACTAGTTACATAAAACCAAAAATGAACCTAGATTCATTTCTTACATCCTACATAAAATTAAATGGAAATGAATTATAGACCAAATTATAAAAGCAAAAAGCGTTATGAAGAAAACATAGAAAAATGTCTTCATTAGCTTGGGTCAGGTAATGATTTATTAGCTAGTAATCTCTATCCATATAATAAAAAGGAAAAGATAGACTTTGACTTCATCAAAATTTAAGTCTTCTGCTTATCAAAAGGCATCATTAATAAAACATACGTGAGCCTCAGGCTGGGAGAAAATATTTGCAATACCTGTATCTGATAAAGCACTTGTATCAAGCATATATAATCAATTCCTACAACTCATTAATAAAAAAATAAATAATAAAAATCAGCAAAAATTTTGAACAGGCATTTTATAAAGGGCTATCTAAAAATAGTAAATAAGCACATGAAAATATGCTTAATGTCAATCACTAGTCATCTGGCAATGCAAATGCAAATCACAATGTATATAACATAACATTATTAAAATGGCAAATATGAAAAGACAACACCAAAGGCTGAGGATGGGATGCAATCTAAATTTTCATATAACACTGGAGGTAGTGTAAAATAGTACAACTAATCTGGAAATTGTTCTAGTAGTTTCTCATAAAGTTAAAAGTACTACTCTAAGATCCAGAAATTTCACTTTTACTTAATTACTCAAGAGAAATGAAAACATATATACACAGAAAGATATGTACCATGATGTCCATAGCAGTTTTCTTCATAATAGCTCCAAACTGGACACAACCAAAATTTCCATTATCAGAACGGATAAATAAAGTGTAATGTGAACAGACAATGGAATACTCTTCAGCAATAAAAAGGAACAATCCATTAAAACATGCTACAACATGAAAAAACTCTGAAAGTTTTATGTTGAATAAAAGAAGCCAGATATAAAAAAGTACATACTGTATGGTTCAATTTATATAGAGTTCTACAATAAACAAGCTAATCTGTGGTGAAAGAAAGCCACACCATGCTTGCCTCTGGGAAAGAGGAGAAATGTGGGGATTAACAGGGAAGTTGCTTAAGGGATTTTACTTAGGAGATAAAAATATTCTATATTTTAATAGATGGGGTCACAGTGGTATGTGCAATTGTCACAACTCATCAAACTTTAGACTTAAGATATATACATTTCATAGTATATACATTTTTCCTCCATTTACAAAGAAAAATGTATCTTGGGAGTAAGGGTGGGGTTAAGCCACAGTGAAGCTGAGCGCAGTCATTTCTTATCACAATATTTTTGCATGATTTGATTTGTGATCATTTGTTTGTATTACTTTGATTAAAATTTATTTAAAGTACTTGTACAGACTTCTCAGTTAAGATGGTAGAATAAAAACATCTGAAACTCCCCCTTTTCCCAACCCTAATGATAGAATAACAAATAGGACCAAACTAGCCAAAATACCTTTCAAAGAACAGGACAGAGCTTCATGACATACATTTCAAAATATGCAACGGAAAATACTAGAGAGAGTCCAAACCTCCAACACACACAGGCGCGCACACAAAGACAAAGAGGCAGAGAGATACATTATGCAAGAAACGTAAATAAAAAGGTTTTTAAAATTATGCTAAGATCAGCCCTGGCTGGCGTAGCTCAGTGGATTGAGCGCGGGCTGGGAACCAGAGGGTCCCGGTTCGATTCCCAGTCAGGGCACATGCCTGGGTTGCGGGCCAGGTCCCCAGTGAGGACCATGTGAGAGGCAACCATACAGTGCTGTTTCTCTCCCTCTCTGTCTCCCTCCCTTCCCCTCTCTCTAAAAATAAAAAAAAAAATTATGCTAAGATCCTCAAACAGAGAAAGATGAACCAATGCACAAAAGTTGCATCTGCACAAGGAAAAAATATGGACATATTTAATTTAAATGTCCCTGTGCGGGGAGAGAAACTATGATGAAAGGTGTTAGCCAACACTAGCTATGAGTTCGGAAATGTTGCCTTTTAGTTGGGTAAATTATTGCTCTCAATGATATGAGTGGTCTGGAAATGAGAAAACAGGGAAGAATGGATATTAAGTAGGCCACTAGTGATGTATGCCTCCAATGACAAATCTTACCTAGGAAAAAGCATAATTGAAGAAAAGGAAGGTTTTATGTTGTGGAAGAACATAACTCGTACATAAACCTAGTAAAAGCAGATAGCCTTAAAGAAGAGATGCTAAACAATGGAACTGAATGAGGAGGAAAAATGCAGAGCTAAGAAGTAAGCTGAGAAGCAAAATTAAATCTAACAGAAAAAAAATGACTAAATTTAGCAACTATGGACTTGGGTGATAATCACATAACTAACAAAGCAAGAAGTTTTTAAATAATCGCCATGAATGTAGAGGAAAAGAAGATGATTAAAGTAAGTGGGAAGCAAATAATAGACCAAAGCAAAGATAATTTGTGTCACTGAAGTAAGGAAAGCAATGCGCAAAATGGGAAAGGTATGCAAAGACAGAACAAGAGACAAATTTTCAGCAACTAGTAAGAATTGAATCTGTATAAAAATATTATATCATATTTCAGGAAAAATATCATGAATGATGATATACATCAAAACATGCCTTAGGTAAGTTTACAAAACTTCTTTTAAAAGTAACAGAAGAGTTTTTCAGGGAGAAAAATCAGGTTCAGTGCATAGTAGAGGGAGGGGCAGGTCAGGCTGGCCGCACACGGACCACAACCACGTCCAAGGCCATTGGAGATCCAGCAGTAGTCTACAAAGAGCTAATAAAAGGATTATGCAACTCCAAAATATTATGCCTTGTGCCAAGCTGAGTAATTATTCAGATATAAAGTCAATAGATAGACATTCTCAAATAATAGGCAGACAGCTTTAAAAACAAACAAATGAAGCATGAGATATATAATAGTGAAACTTTCTTGCAAAAAAAGAAGACAACAAAATATTCTGCCCAAGTTAGAAATGATGATCTGAGAGATCATAGCACATATGGGTTAATGTAAATGTGTAACAACAAAATTATTATAGGGCTCTTATTTAGAGAAGGGAAAGGTCATATTGGTAAATTATAAAATAATATAATAAATATGAAATATGAAAACAATAATAAGACCAAAATTGGGAGAAAATTTAATGTATTCATTTTCTCACCTTTCTTAGTGATAAATCAATCAATAAATATGTTGAATAAATTTATTGAATATCAAGGTGAATAAATCAACAAATGGTAGTGTAAGTATATTATTTACATATTATAAAGGGAATTGTTAGAACTAAAAATAACATTACAACTGATAAAATCAGAAAGTGAGAAAGAGAAAAGAGGCAAGAGAAAGTAGTGTGCTAATTATCTAATCTTTCATAAGGGACATCAGCAAATACTGTCTAAAGCTGCTACGTCAAGAGGTTGTGGTTAGGTAAAATACATAAACTTAAAAATGTTTCCATTTCCAAATTATGAGAAGGAAAGTGTCTATCACATACACTTAACCCAAGCAACAGCAAGAAAAGCCACATAAAAGAAGGCAAGAGACAAAGAATTTGAAAAAAAAAACAACCTAAAATTGGGTGAAATCATTAAAACCAAATATATTTGTTTGATATCAAATGTAAATGAGGTATATTCACACAATGATCATCAGATTTGATAAAAGAAAAACAAAACCAAACAATATGTTGTATATATAAGAAACACCCAGAGCTAAAAGACTCAGATTATATGGAAAAATAAGACATAGTAGACAAATAACAACAAAAAGAAATATGAAGTCAAAATATTAATATCACAAAGATGAAACCCAAAGCAAATGCTAAACGAGATGGAGGTTCATTTTATAAGTATGAGGTACACAATTTACAGTGAGGATAGAGCTGAAATAAATGTGTACATTTATAATAAGAGATGAAAACACTGCAAAAACCGAGAAGGACTGGACAGAAACAGCGTTAATGGTGGATTTTTAACTTGGCTCTGCAGGCTTGTGACAGATCAACTACACAACAAAATAAACACAGAGAGAACTTAATAACATAATTGATATATAGGGTTGGCAAAAAAGTCCATTACGTTTTTCCATAAAGTAAAAGACACATTTTTCATTTTCACCAATGACTTTATTGATTTGGATCAATATGTCAGCGGTCTCCCACTATAGGCTTCTTGTGGGCAGAGGCCAGGGGTGCTGCTAAACATCTTCCAATGCATAAGACAGCCCCACAGCAAAGAATTATTTGGCCAAAATGTCAGTAGTACCAAGAAACTTTGCAAATCACTTTGGACACGTTTTATCAGTCACCCACTTCTCCACATACTGCACAAACCTTTCTTCTTGCATTTCAATTGCATTTTTACCTTTCTGGAAATAATAAAGTATAATAGGCTGGAAATGTTGCATATCCTTTTCCATCTTCAATATTAAAATGGCTGCACAAATATTCACCAGTTTTGATAAGCTCTTTTTTTTAAAAGATTTTATTTATTTATTTTCAGAGAGATGAGAAGGGAGGGAGAAAGAGCAATGTATGGTTGCCTCTCACATGGCCCTCACAGGGGACCTGGCCTGCAACCCAGGCATGTGCCCTGACTGGGAATCGAACCGGGACCCTCTGGTTCCCAGCCCGCGCTCAATCCACTGAGCTACACCAGCTGGGCCAGTTTTGATAAGCTTTTTAAATGCACGCTGATATGACAGCTGTCACAATACAATCTAACAAAGTTGTTTTGAATGAAGTTAAAAACAACTGAGCACTACTAGAGCCATTGTATGAAAAAAAACTAAAAGACATTTTTGGCCAATCTAGTACTTTTGCTAACAGATGTGCTAAACCCTGTAACATAAAAGAGCATACATGTCCTCTTCAAGCCCTCATGGAAAATTTACAGGAAACAAGGCCACACCACCAACACAAATAATTTCCAAATATCTCCACAAGTACATGAAGAACAGACCATAATACATGGATATACTGCAGTAGAATTATAAATTAATAATCATAAATAGAAAAATCAAAACAGAAAAATTGTACATTTTTCTCTTAAGTACTTCAAATTCAAAGTGAACATAAAATTTATAAAATAAAGATAATACATCATATATCAAAAAATTCAGGGAGTGCCAGACAACACTCATAGCTTTATACATGTAAGCAATTAAAGAGGAGTTTAATATAAATTAAGTATTGGACTAAAAAATCTGAATAAGAACTAGAAAATTGAACCATGTATTTTTCAAGGAAAACATAAGGGATACGATTATAACAACTAAAGCAAAAATGACTGATTTGAAAAACAGAAAACCAGTAAAATTGATGAAACCTAGAGCGGGGATGAAGTCTGTGGTTATTATGGGAAGGGAGAAGACATGGAGAAAAGGGCAGTTGACGAAGACTCTCAGGAACCAGTCTGTAGCATCAAACAAACGAACAAACAAACAAATACCTTTTTCTTATGAAAGGCTTCAAACATTTACAAAATTAGAGAAATACAGAGGGTCTGTACAGAAAGTATACAGCCATATAATATGAAAGATAGAGACATTTACTGAAGAAGATATAAGCTACAAGAAACATTGTACATAGGACAATGATGCCTCAGCCCCCTTCATAGTAGGCACCTTGGGGCCTCACACAGTGCTCCCAATCACCATCAGCTGCCCCATTGTATTTTCCTGAATCTCATCAATGGTCTAAAATCTCTCCCCTTTCAAAGGTGATTTTAGTTTTGGGAAAAGCCAGAAGTTGCAGAGCGCCAAATCTGCATTATGGGATGCTGAGTCACCTGGGTGATCTGAGGTTTTGCTGAACTTCAGGAGACGTTATACATGAGCAGGTGTGTTGTGGTGATGAAGCTGCCAATCACCAGCTGCCCATGGCTGCAGCCTTCTGAATCATCTGAATAGTTTCACAGAGCATTGTTCAAGCTTAATGCAAACTTTGATGGAGATTCGTTGCTGTGCTTGTTCGGTTATTTTGAATGTGACGGCCACACAGTATGTGTGCTCACTCAATGGTGTCTACCACCCCTACTGACTAGTACAGAGAAGTTGTCATTGTTTACACGTGTGCATTCCAGTCCACTCTCCTTGGCTGCAAGGTTACATTGATGTCGCACAAATTGTTCTCGTTGGATTAACAATAGTTGCAGTTTTTCCAGACAGACCTTGTACCTGTGTATACATCCATGTATCCAATGCCACTCTCCGGGTTACTGTAGCTTTTACAGTAAATTTTCAGTGTTGTGATTGGTCTTCAGTGTTGTGACTGTTCTTTGGTGTTGTGTAGGCTGTTCTGGGGCTTTTGCCTCTTCATATAATCTTTAGAATCAGTTTATCAATATCTACAAAATAACTTGCTGGGAATTAATTTGCACCTGCTTGGCTCTATAGATCAAGTCAAGAAAAACTGACATCTTAACAATATTGAGTCTTTTTTATCTATGAACAGGCAACATCTCTCCACTTATTTATATCATCTATTTCTTTCTTCAGAATTCTATAGTTTTCCTCATACAGATCTTGCATATTTTTGTTACATTTATACATAAGAATTTTTTGACCAATGTTCATGGATATGTAGGAAAGCAATTTACTTGTCTATATTGACCTTGTGTCCTGCAAACTTGCTATAATCACTTATTACAGAAGTTTTTGTTGATTCTTTGGAATTTTCTAGATAGACAATTATGAAACTGAAAAAGACAGTTTCAGTTCTTCCTTCCCAATTTGTATAACTTTTATTTCTTTATCTTATTTAAGTACAGTGTTGAACTGGTGAGAGGGGAGATTATTGCCTTGGTCCCGATCTTATGGGGAACGCATTCAGTTTCTCACCATCAAGTTATGATCGCTCTAGGTTTGCTTTTTATTCTGTATCAAGTGAAGTAGTTCCCCTCTCTTCTGAGTTTATGAAGGATTTTTATTGTGAATGGGTGTTGGGTTTTTCAAATGCTTTTTCTGCATCTATTGATAAAATCAGAAGGTATTTCCTCATTAAGTGACTTTAAAATGTTGAACCAGTATTCCATATCTGGAGTAAATCTCCATGGATCACAGTGTATGATTCTTTTTGCTACTATTTTGTTGAGGGTTTTTTGCATGTGTGGTCATGAAAGATGTTGGTCTGTAATTTTTTTCATGTAATTTCTTTGTCTACATTTGATATTAGGGGAATGCTGACCTCATAAAATGAGTCTAGAGAGTGTTCCCTCTACTTCTGTTTTCTGGAAGAGATTGTAGAAAAATGATATTATTTGTTCCTTAAACATTTGGCAAAATTCCAGTGAATTTGTAGAAATCATATGAACAGGTACTTTCTCTTTTGGAAAATATTAATTATTAATTCAATTTTTTAAAACTAAGTATAGATCTATTCCGATTACCTGTTTGTCCTTGTGTGAGACCTGGTAGTTGGTATCTTTCAAGACATTAGTCCATTTTATTTAAGTTTTCCAATCTGTAGCACAGAGTTGTTCATACTATTCTTTTATTATCCTTTTAATGTCCATGGGGTAAGTAATGATGTTTTCCATTTCTGATATTAGTAATCTGTGTTCTCTCTGTTATCTTTTCAAAGAATTAACCAACTTTTGTTTTTAATTTCATTGATATCTGCTGTAATTTTTATATTTTATTTTCCTCTATTTTATACTTTGGGTTTAATTTGCTCTTCTTTTTCTAGTTCCCTAATGTGAAAGCTGAGATCATCAATGTTTGATCTCTCTTTTTTTCCTGATGTATATGATCAATGCCATAAATTTCCCTCGAAACACTTTTTCTCTGCATCCTACAAATTTTGTTAAGTTGTAATTTCATTTTAACTTAGCTCAAGATATTCTTCAGTTTTTCTTGAGATTTATTTTTTGACATGTGCTACTTAGAAGTGTGTTGTTTAACATCCAAATATTTTGGGATTTTCCAGCTACTTTCTGTTATTTGTTTCTAGTTCAATTCCATTGCATAATTTCTACTCTCTTGAAAATCGTTAAGGTCTTTTTGTGGCCCCGAATGTGGTCTATCATGGTGAATGTTTTATGTGGACTGAGAAGAATGTGTACTCTGCTGTCATTGGTTTAATTATTCTATGATGTCACCCAGACTCAGTTGATTTGCTGATGCTATTCTGTTCAGCTACGTCCTTAATGGTTTTCTGCTTGCTGGTTATGTCAATTACTGATAGAGGATGATATACAACTTTACCAATTATCAACATCTTGCATTTTATTTTATCTGTTAACTTCCTTTCTTGTTTTTTTCACTCCCACAAAATGAAATGGCTTAACTTTACATTGATAGCAGATAGGTAAAAATGAGCCCTGGCCAGTGTGGCTCAGCTGGTTGGGTGTTGTCCTGCAAACCAAAAGGTCACAGGTTTGATTCCCAGTCAGGTTGCGGGTTTGGTCCCTGGTCAGGGCATGTTTCAGCGTGTGCAAAAAGGCAACCAATCGATGTTTCTCTCTCACACCACCGTTTCTCTCCCACTCTTTCTCTCTCCCTCCCCCTCTCTCCAAACCCTTTATTCCTTCCTCTCTTTTTCTAAAAAACAATGAGAAGATGTCCTCAGGTGAGGATAAAAATTTGTTTTGACTGAGTTGAGTCAAATAATAAAAAACTAAAACCTTACATGTTTTTCCCAATAATATTACATTTATTAAAAATTATGGATTCACAGGAAGTTGCAAAGAAAGTAGAGAGGTCTTATTCAGGCCTGGCAGAGTTTTCCCCAGTGGTTGCTCATGCAGCTGTAGCACACTATAGAGCACAGGAGGCCAGCATTGGCAGGGTGTGTGTCTGTGGTTCTCTGCCAGGTGGTTTAGTGTGCAGAGCTGGGTAAACTCCACTGATCACTTAGAGAACTGTTCCCCCCAACAAAGATCGCCTTTGATTTATCACAGTCTATTGAAATCAACACTTTACTAGTGTAGAAACCTTACCACCCTTTATGAGCCATTATCATTCTCTATTTAAGCGTTGTAAATACAGCCCTGGCTAGTGTAGCTCAGTGGATTGAGCGCGGGCTGGGAACCAAAGAGTCCCGGTTCGATTCCCAGTCAGGGCACATGCCTGGGTTGTAGGCCAGGTCCCCAGTGAGGGCATGTGAGAGGCAACCATACATTGATGTTTCTCTCCCTCTCTTTCTCCCTCCCTTCCCTTCTGTTTAAAAATAAATAAATAAAATCTTTAAAAAAAAAGTGTTGTAAATACAGTACAAGGTGGGGGGGCAAAGGTAGGGTTACAGTTGTTCATATGGAAAGTAATACAATAATTAATAAATAATAATAAAAGAGTAAACTCTGCTTCACACACTCACAGTTGCCAACCTACTTTTGTGCCACCCTGTATTTCCTCGATGCACACTGAGGAGCATGCGAGACAGCATTATAATTTTTGCTTTAATCATCATAAATCAGAAAAGCACGGTCAAGTCCATATTTATCCATATTTATCCATATTTTTTATACTTTTTGTTCTTACTTCCTGACATGGCAAGATCCCTTCTGTTATCTTTCCATTCTGTTTAGAGAATTATTTAGCCATTATTTTGGGATAGATCTGCTGGAGACAAAACTTCTACGTTTCCTCCGTCTGAGAATACTTGATTTTCCCCTTAATCCCTGAAGGATCTTTTCACAGGGATAAAATCGTCCACTGATTATTCTTTTATTTCAGCACTTGAGAAACATGTGCCACTTCCTGCTGGCCTCCATGCTATCTGTGAGAAATCTTCTGTCATTTAAATTGTTTTCGCCTATGAGTAAGGCATCATTTCTCTTACTGCTTTCTTTGTCTTTAATGTTTGTAAGTGTAACTATGATGACTCTTGATATGGATTCCTTTGGGTTTATACTGTTTTGCATTCACTCGGCTTCTTGAATCTCTGTTTGTTTCTTTTACTAAATTGGGCAAAGTTTTAGTCGTTATTTCTTCAGATAGTTTTTTTTTTAGCAGCTCTGTCCCCTTTCTCTTTTTCTGAGATTCTGATGACCAAATGTTAAATTTTGTGTTATAGTCTTACAGGTCCTGAAAATCTGGTTGGTTGGTTGTTTCAATCTATTTTTTCTTTGTTGCTAGTTAGGGTGATTTTTATTAATAATTTACTTCAAGTTTATTAATCCTTTCCTCTGTCCTCTCCATTTTGCTGTTAATCCTATCCATTAAGCTTTTAAATTTTGATTATTGTATTTTTCATTTCCAAAAATATTTTTTCTTTTGTTTCTTGCATGTTCACAATACTCATTGAGACATTTTATCATGACTGCTTTAAAACCATTGCCAGCTAATTCTAACATCTGTGTCATCTCAACATTGATGAGTAAGATTTTCTTTTCTCAGCTAAGTTGAGATTTTCCTAGTTCATGGTATGATGAGTCATTTTCAGTTATGTTTGGATATTAAACTTTGGATCATATCTAAGTCATCTGTTTCAGCAGCCTCCTGTGACACTGTGCAGAGGGTTGGGGGGAAGTGTTGCCTTGCTACTACTAGATAGCAGTAAAAGTTCAAGTTCTGCCTCTGTTGACACATGGGGTGGGAGGAGCTCTATGTTATTGCTGGGCAGGTGTGGAAGTACCAACTCCCTTCTAACCTTCTGCTATACCACCCTGGCTAGAAGGGAAAGGGGTGCTTCGTTCCTGCTCTCCATGTGGCTCCCCATGGCTACACAAGACACTACGGGATGGCAATGATAAAAGTCCTGACCCTCTACGCCAGGTCCTCTGGTACCATCCCAGCATATCCCAGCAGGCAGCATACTTCATTACTGTTAGTGGGAGTGCAGGCTGAGGTTCTCTACTCACATCCAACTTTAGCAAGTTTAGGGAAACAGTATTAGAAAATATATCCGTGATACTATTGTTACCCCTCCTCAAATTAAAAATACATTCTTAATATCTAATAGTTAGTTTTCAATCCTCCTACACCCCACAGATTGCTTCAAAATGTAATTTTACATCTGTGTTCAAATAAAAACCCAGATAAGCTACAAAGTTTGCATTTGGTTACTGGACCAAATCAGTTCCCCTTCCTTTTCCTGTGTCAGTTATTTGAAGAAAAATTGGTCCTGTGGTATTTCCCATGTTCTAGATCTGGTTGACTATACTCCTGGGTATCATTTAATATGTTTCACTATCCTCCTTAATTCCAAGAAACTGGTAGTTAGATGAAAATGTATGATTACACTCAGGTTTTTGTTTTTTTTTGACAGATATTTTATAGGCAGTTCTGCGTGCCTTCCATTGCACCACTTAACTAGACACATAAGTCTGGATGTCCTACTTTTCAGAAATTGACAATTAACCAGTAGGTTTTGGTGGTAACAGCTTGAATCATTCATTGAAAAGTTCTGCATTGACTGTTCACCTAATGCAGGATTTCTCAAATACATTGATATGTTGGACCAGATAATGCTCAGTTATAAGGGACTGTCCTATATAGGGGACTGTTCTAGGGAACTGTGCACTGTAGGATATTTAGCAGCATCCCTGATAACCTCAATCCTCTCACCCACCCTCCCACATACCATCTCGTTGTGACAATAAAAATCTCTCCAGATATTATCAGATGTTCCCCAGGGAGAAAATAGCCCCAGTTAAGAATTCTTGACTTAATGGTTTTAGCAGTCATTGATAACTGTTACCTGTATCCATTATTTTATTAGATGTGCAAAGTCATGATTTTTCTAATTGTCATTTCTGTGTTTACAACTGTGCTTTTTTTTTTTAAGTAATACTTTCTCTGAGTCTGTCTAGCAAAGGCAAGATAAATGTTTGATTATTTTATTTATTAGTGTTTCTAGAATAATTAGCTATATCCTAACTGCTTCCAAAAGTGACCAATTAAGTTTTGTTTGAAGTATCGTTTGGAACTCTTGAATATTTACACATTTCATATATTTCAATCCTTGGCAGCACTTTTTTTTTTTTTTTTTTTTTTGATGCTTAAGTTTTCCCATCTTTGGTTAGTGGGATCTTTTTTAAGTTAGCTCCAGTTTTCTTTCGACATGACCCTGATTGTTGACAATTTCCTTGCTTTCAAGTATGACAGGGTAGATCATCCAGACTCATCTTACATATTTCCTGTCTTGGCCCTGAAATCAGACTCTCAAGGAGCCCTCATTCCTTCTTCTGGGAAATGGTATTTAGGGACCACAATCTGGGCACAATGGGTGTTTACTGTTGTTGGGGTGTCACTGCTTTCAGGTCTTTCCAATGTGTAGGACCAGGAAATGCATAATTTTTGAAAGATAAAGTTAAGTTCTGATTCCATATTAGTATTTCAATTCAATTTAAGCTTGCAATGTTTTTATTTTTTAATTTCTTTTAATTATGGGAAATCATTGTTTTTTTAAAAATTACTTTATTGTTGTTCAATTACAGTTGTCTGCATTCTCTCCCCTCCCTTCCCCCCTACCCCCTCCAAACCCACTTCTCTCCCTTGCCTCTACCCTCCCTCTTGGTTCTGTCCATGTGTCCTCTATAGCCATTCCTGATAACCCTTCTCCCCACAGACCCCTCCCCTCTCCCCTCAGGCTATTGTTAAATTGTTCTTAATTTCAATGTTTCTGGTTATATTTTGTTTGCTTTCTGCTTTTGTTGATTATGTTCCAGTTAAAGGTGAGATCATATGGTATTTGTCCCTCACCGCCTGGCTTATTTCACTTAGCATAATGCTCTCCAGTTCCATTCATGCTGTCGCAAAGGGTATAAGCTCCTTCGGGAAATCATGGTTTCTAATATCCATTTTTCTCTCCCTCCTACCCTTTCTCTCTTTCTTGTTCTATTTCCTCTCTCTCACATTATTCCTACTGAATGCAATTTCAGACTTCTTTGTGATTCATTTCATTCTTAGGTTATATCCTACTAAGGATGTACAGTCAAAATATTGTGTTTAAATATCACTTTAATTATTCTCTCGTTTGCCACCAATGTGATAGGTTCATTTGTTTTAATTTTCAATTTTAGGCATTGCCCTTTTAAAATTTAATTTTATAATTACATAAAATATATAGTTTCAAAGTTGGAACAATAAAACAAAACGTGTTTAGAAATGTATAGCTTCCATCATTGTCTCTTCTTCCATATCCTTTCCCTTCTCTCAGATAATCATTTTTATTAGATTTGGTTTATGCTTCTAGTTTTAAACACACACATGCACACACCAAAAAGTAGCATACAATTTATAATATCTGGAACCTTGAGTAAAGATTTTTTATTGTGATAAAATATACGTAACATAAAAATTACCATTTAACCATATTTAAACATATAGTTCAGTGGCATTAAGTATATTCATAATTTTGTGCAACCATATCACAATTAAGTTCTAGAACTTTTTCATCATCCTAAATGGAAGCTCTGTACCCACTAAACAGTACTTCTTCATTCCATTCTCCCCCTGCTCCCACCATTGGTAACTTTTATTCTTCTTTCGGTCTCAATGGATTTGCTTATTCTATTTGCACCTTGCTTTTTTCATTGAATTGTATATTCTAGAGATCAGTTCATAGGAGTATACAGAGATTCTCATTCATTTTTATAGCTCTATAGTATTCCATCTATAAGCTATAGTATTCCAGGATTAAGCTACGTATATGCAACCAGTTCCTTATTGATGGGAAATTTGTATTCCTAGTCTTTTGCTATTACTAACAGTACTGCAGTAAACAAATGTGTTTATCATTTCATTTTTTGCCTGTATATCTTTTAAATAGATTTCTAAAAGTGGAATTGCTCAGTCAACAGATAAATGCATATGCGATTTTAGAACGTTTGGATTTGATGTGATAAGAATGAACCATGAAGACATTTAAATATGAAATGAAAACGCACTTAACAGGGTTACATGTTTTCAAGAATATGATTAAAACACTAACCCAGTTACGTTATTTAGCTCTTTTAGTTAAAACAATTTCATTTTTGAAACATACTGCATGACAAATACTTTTCTTGCTGTTTTAATTTCTTTGTATTTAAACAAATTGATGTCCCACATGAAATTATGTGACTCCTACTTTTTCTTATGTATTATGAGAATACTGTAAGAAGGGATACTACTACCTTAAGACTTTGTCGGATTACATTGGGAAAATAACGCAGGGAGTTCTGCCAATTCTCAAAGAATTTTGGCTGCCAAATTGCACATCTGGGCGATTTGGGCCAGGAAAAAAAAATGTACACATATCTTTAAAGTAAGGTTCTTTGGCCTGAACAATCCAGACATTGCTCTCTTGTACTGTTTCCTAAACTGCGCTTGGATGGCAGTCCTAGTTTTCAGGGGTGTTGATTTTTAATTATGAAAAGCCATGGAATGAGAGACTACTAGGGTTTCGCACAGACCTCATAAAAAGTGGGGCACAAAGGACGACCCCAAAGGCGGGGGAGTGCAAAGGCGGTTCTAAGGGTTCAGAGGGCAAGTCGCTAGCCTGGATGCACCAATTGCTAGGGTTTAATAATTAATCGGGAGTCCAAGCCATGAAGCAAGGATATGCCCCAAGACCCACTTACTCGCCCTGCGCCCCCCGCCCCACTACCCCTTCCACTCCCTCCCTTCCGCACATTTCAGCTGTGAGTCCGCTCTGGCCGCAGCCCCGGGCCGAGCGCTGCCCGGGTCACCCTGGAGCACACCCCCTGCGCTGACTCCTGGGACCGCGGCGCCGGCTCTCAGCCCAGGCCCCCCGCGGCCGCGTGTGCTCCCTCTCGTTGGAGGACGAATTTTAATCTGGAAACGCCCAGCCGCGCTCCGGGTCCCCCCGACCGACGCCGCGGCTGGTGGGGCGGTGGGAGTGGGAGGGCGACGGGGAAGGCCGGGCCTTCTCGGGCTGAGGCTGCTGCCAACTCCCGCGCGAGTCTCGGTTCCCGCTTGGCTGCGAATCCACGCACCCCGGGTCTGGGTCCGGGTCTCACGTGAAATTATGTGACTCCTACTTTTTCGGGAGGAACAGCTCTCAGTCTCAAAGTTGTGGCGTCTGCTGGGTGGGTTGGTTCAACTGTGGACCTAGCGAACGAGGCACTTTTCGAGACCCCCGTCGCTGGTCCGCCGCCCGCGGAGGGGGGAGGGGGAGGGGAAGGGGCTGCTGCCTCCCTTCCCAAATCCGGTCCCTAACCGCCCCCTCCCCCGTCGTCTGCTCGCTTTGTACGGGCAGTCAAAACAGAACGAGCGGCCAATTGAGGGGGACGGGAAGCAAAGCCGACTACAGCCTCGCCCCCTCCAGCCGGCCCCCCGCCCGCCCTCCCCTTTCCCACTTCTCTCCTGGCCCTAACCTCGCCCCCATCCCCCGCTCATTTCCTCTCGCACCCGGGCTCGCCAATCCCTCTTTCCAAGCCCCCG